>APFE030814038.1:27744-47439 GCA_000404065.3 Pinus taeda | reverse complement strand
CCTAGGGTCGGGTGCACACACTCCTCACACCCCACGCACCCGAGACAGGGAGTCTACTGGGGTGCGTTTCCCCACACACCTTTTTTGGGGAGTTTTAGGGAGATCCAAGGGGGTGTGTTTCCCCAATGTGGGGGAAGAGACTCTCCAAAAGGGGTGTGTCTGGGTGCCCCCCTCAAAACTTCAGTACCTAGTATATAGTATATGGTAATAACTAGTATGTTTTGCTTTCAATTTAGATTCTAGAATAATGAATGATGAATTTAATTTCTAGATCAATATAGATTGTAGAATGATGAATGATATGGATCAATGTATTTGAATATTTCATTATTGAATATTTTTATTGAATCTCATGGTATGGATGAATATTGAGTATGTCATATGAATGATGTATGTATCAAAATGAATGATAAGGATGGATCAATGTATGTCATTATTTAATTCAATTATTAAATTTTATGTGCGGATCAAATTTCAAATTTCAATGTATTGGTATCCATATTACTATTAGTCTATTTAATATTTTGCTTTCATTATTGACAATTGAATAGCTTGATATATTTATATATATATATTATTATATATATATATGATATGATATAGAATGATAACCCGAGTTCCCACACCCCTGAATTTCTGTAAAATTTGAGGGTACTCCCACATGTCCCCCTATGCACCTCCCCACACTTGTGTCTCCCTACACGAGAGTCTTTGTGAATACATTGTTATATAACTATAATTATTATTATAAATTTTCCTTAAAGATATTTTATAAAATAATTTAATTTTGTATTTGCAGAAAGTCACATTAGTTTACATTTACATTACTAAGTCGTTCACCGACGGAATAACAACCGAGGTAATGGATGTTTTAGTGTACAAATTTGTCATTTTGTGTAGTGAACTCATAAATTTGATGAAAACAAAAAGAAATAATTCAAAGCTGTCATACATTTATTTCCCAAGTAAAGAACATTCCCAAGAGCAAATTTCATATCATAAATGCTTTGTACTTCAAAACTAGAATCTTCCACATTCCCATAATGAATTCAGTAAATACACTCTACAGTTTTCGTGAGCTTTAGTGATGGAAAAAGTTGGCTCACTAAGTCCAACTTCTCTGCAGCATGTGCGTTTAATGGTATGGCAGTAATAGAGACTTCCCTTGCTCTGCTCACTCTTATGATACGAGGCAGTTTCTAGAAATTTATAAAGTTGGTTTAAAAAATAAGCCTATGTTAACAATCCATTTAAAGTGTAAAATAAAAAATAGAACACTTTTATTTTCAAAATCTCAAATTTTCATCATAAAGACTTATAGAGGAAAAAATCTATCACCACGTAAATAGACGACCATGGAATTTATTACTATTAATAAAATTTGATATCAGCACTCGAAATCACCACCACAAATCACTTATGACAACACTTGGGAACTATGGCACACGTTCACAGGTGGAGGCCCTGAGGAACTACTCGTAGATTCATTTACATATTATATATAGATCAAGTTATCCATATTGGAATACTGGGCATGACCTTCTCAAGGGTGGGAGTAATTGAAACTATAGAGATGGGAACCTAGGCGAGGTCGGGCCATTGCAACGAGAGGATACGTATTAGGAGTTGTCAACCCAAATGTCTTGCCCATGTCCATGCCCTAGAGTTTTGTCTATCAGGAAGCTTTCACTAGAATCCATGGATGACTCACTCATGTCCATGTCCTCCGAGTTTTTCTATCAGGAAGCTTCCATTGGAATCCATGGATGAGATTTGCCAGAGCTATTTAAACAACTTTAAGTCCCAAACTATATCCCAGACACATCCTCCTCCCCGACCCAAACGACAACAAGTTGTAGTCTTTGCCCTTCACGTCCAGCGTGTTCCCTTTGAATCTCTCAGGCCATGACGCGTTGGGGTTCTCCCATAACTTGTTGTTCCAGCCGATAGTCCACAAGTTGAAGAATAGCTCATGTTCGCAGAGTGTTGTATCCAACGATCTTGTAGGGTTGAGTTGTTGGAAAGGTAAAGGAGCCAAAATACAAATTTCGCACACAAAACACATGAGTTGCGGCTCTTCTAATGATCACACAAAACTTGATGATTACAATGAACCCGATCAATGGCATTTAAACCTTTTCGACTAGCGATTCACCTAAAATAACTTGACATGCAACCACACACTAAATTTGACTATGACTTAACTCGACTTGAATCAACGCTCAGTTAAATGACTCTCTAATTTTATCCAACTTCTCATGCAGGAGTAATTAGCTTATTTGAACACTCCCCCTTAATTATGACCGTTAAACTAAGACATGAATCATGACAACTCTAACATGTCTGTTGGTGTGGTTTATGTCTCAGCCATACTTACAACACCCAAGTTTCTTCTATAAAAGTCAAACACATCTTTTTCTAACGACTTACTAAATATATCAGCAATTGATCACTAGATTTACAAGGCCTTCAAGTGAACTTCTCTATTTCTCACAAGTTCTCTAATAAAATGATACCTAGTATCAATATGCTTGCTCTATTGATGAAACACATTATTCTTGGATAGTGCAATCATTGCGGTGTTATCACAATATATTGTTGTTGATCCTTGTTGTTTCTACTTGAGTCCATCAAATACTCTTCTTAACCATATTGTTTGACATGTTGTTGATGTTGTTGCTATATATTTTTCTCTTGTTGACGAAAGTGTCACAATTGGTTGCTTCTTAGATGCCCATGAAATCACATATGAACCAAGATGGAACAGATAACCACAAGTGCTCTTCCTATGGTCCAAACTGCCTGCAAAATCACTATCTGTGTACCCAATCAAATCCTTCTTCTCTATGCTTGCATACATTATGCCAAAATCTCTAGTTCCTGTTATGTATCTCAGAATTCTTTTTCCTGCACTCCAATGTGTGTCTTTTGGAGTCTCCATAAATATGGAAATCAAACTCACTCCTTGCATAATATCTGCTCTTGTAGTTGTGAGATACATGAGGCTTCCAACCAATATTTTTAATAGAGTTGAATTGACATGTGATCCTTCATCATCTTTGCTTAACTTTGTACCTGTTGTAACTGGTCTAGGGATGGGTTTGCAATTTTCCATCTTGAATCTTTTCAGCAAATCTCTAGCATATTTATTTTGACAAATATAAATTCCTCTTTTTAGATTGCTCAACTTCTATGCCAATAAAATATTTCATGAAACCAAGGTCTCTCATCTCAAATTCTTTCGTGTCTTCTTTAAATTCATTCAATTCAAGGTCACCTGTATAAATTATGTCGTTAACATATAAACAAACAATCAAAATTTGACCATGCTCATTTACCTTTGTGTACAAGGTAAGTTCAATGTTGCTTCTGCGAAATCCATTCTTGATCATGTAACTATCAATTTTTCTATATCAAGCTTTAGGAACTTTCTTGAGTCCATAGAGCGCTTTCTTGAACCTGTAAACTTTATCTTCTTTACCTTCAACTTCATAACCTAGAGGCTGCTGCACATAAATTTATTCTTCTAGAATTTCATTCAAGAAAGATGATTTCAAATCTATCTGATATATTTTCCATTTGTTTTGAGCTGCTTTGGCTAGAACTACTCTTACAATATCCAATCTGGCTACCGGAGCAAACATTCTCCAAAATCTATTCCGGGTTGCTGCGAGAATCCTTTTGCTACAAGTCTTTCTTTAAATCTATTAATTTCACCTTTCTCATTCAATTTTGTCTTGTACACCCATTTTACACCAACGATATTTTTTCCTCTTGGAAAATGAACCAAATTCCAAGTGTCATTCTTTTCAATAGATTTAATTTCTTCATCCACGGCTTGCACCTAATTTTCATCTCTGATTACTTCTTCAAACGAAGAAGGTTGGAATGACAACAATGCGAAATTTGAACTAACATCTAAATCATCATAAATATCTTTCATATTTCTCATCTTTCTCTTACCATTGCTTGATTCATCATCTGATTGACTACTGGGAGAATCTCGATCTATTGATCTTCTTGAATATCCATGCTACTCTGAAAATCTTTGGAGTCCTTGTTGGTGTGTCTCTACTTGGTATCTTCACTTGTGATTCTTGTTACTCCTTTTATGTTACATCATATTCTTCCATTAGTGACACTTTTGCATCAATTGTTTTAACGATAGTCTGATTCCATGACTCTTATTCTTTGAACACGCATCTCTACTAATTATGTTCTTCTTGGTGATAGGTTTATACAATTTGTAAGCTTTTGATTGCTCGATATAAGAAATAAAATACATCTTTCACTTTTATCATCCAATTTTCCTCTTAGTGGTTTAAGGACATGTGCATAAGCTACACATCCAAGTACTCTAAGATGAGATACGTTGCAAGACATACCTAACCATGTTTCTTATGGTACTCTGTTCATCACACTCTTTGTAGGAGATCTGTCTATCGTATAAATAACACATGCAACTACTTCCACCCAATACTCATCAAGCAAGTTTCTTCCTTTCAACATGCTCGTTGCCATATTCATAATGGTTTTGTTTTTTCTCTCTGCTACACCATTCTGCTGTAGTGTGTATCTAGTTGTAAATTGTCTTTCGATTCCATGTTGTTTGCAGTACTCATGGAATGCCTTTGAATCATATTCTCCACCATGATCTGACCTCAATATCTTGATCAGTTGATCACTTTGGTTCTTTGCTAAGGCATTGAATTCTTTGAACTTTGCAAAAGTTTCGGGCTTTTCCTTCAAGAAGTAAACCCAAGTCTTTTTTCTATAATCATCAATCAAAGTGAGGAATTATCAACTTCCACTAATTGACTTTGTCCTAATAGGTCCACACAATTTTATATGCACTAGCTCAAAAGCTTTCTTTGCTCTATATGCAACTCCTTTTGGAAAAATTTCATAGTGTTTCTTTCCCAAGATGCAACACTCACAAGTACTAGCCAATTATTTGATGGGAGTTAATCCTCTGACCATCTATTTCTGCTGCAACAATCTTAAACCAGAAAAGTGCAAGTTTACAAACCGAAGGTGCCATAACCAATAATAATTAGAACATGAAATTGTAAAAGAACTGACCTGATCACTATAATTAATAACTAGAGGAAAGAGTTTGTTTCTCATCACCTTCACCTTTTCTATCAGCTTCTTGCTTGGGCGCTTTTCATATATAGCACACTCTTGTCCTTGAAATATAACTTTGTATCCTTTCTGTGTCAATTGACCAACACTTATCAAATTATGTTTGAGACCAGGGACATAATATACCTCTGATATTGTCTTCGGCTCCCCATGATTGGTTAGAATGTTGACCACTCCTTTTCCATCTACATCCATAGTCTTGTTAGTACCCAACTTTACCTCTGTCTTCACAGATTGATCCAAATTGTAACCAAATTATTGTTGCTTGTCATGTGGTTATTGCAACTACTATTTAATATCCACACATTATCAGAAGGTTCATGCATGGTATGGCAAGCTAGGAACATAGAGTTAGTAGCCTGTAGTGACATTAGCTCTCTGGTTCCCTTGGTCAGCTATCCTCTTCTTGCCATCATGGGCATAGTGACCAAATTTATTGAAATAATAACATCTCACCTTTGATTTGTCAATTCTTTGATTATTGCTGAAGCTTCTGTAGTTGCTTCCACTTTCATGTTCATGCTCTTCTCGGCCATATCTCTGACCACCATGTCTTCCACCTCATCCTCTGCCTCTCGTTCTACTTTTTCCTCGACCTCTGTCTCTTGAAATAGAAACCCAACTTTTGAAAACGGTTTCTAAAGTGGAATCCTTATTTATGTCTATCCTTGACTCGTGATAGAAGCGATCCCATTAACTCATCAACTGTCAGTGATGTCAAATCATTAGCTTCTTCTATGGTTGCTAACACAACATCAAATTTGGTAGACAAAGGCCTGAAGACTTCTTCAACCACTGTTTGACCTTTAATTTCCTCACCATAAATTTTTAATTGATTTACGACAGTCATGACCTAATTCATGAAAGAATTGATGTCTTCTCTCCTTCATCTGCAGGCTTTCCAAATCTCTCCTAGTATTCTACAACCTAACAATATTGAATTTGGCCATACCTTTATAGCTTATCACCAAGGTATCCCATGCTTCCTTTGTTGAAGACGTGATCATAATCTTCTGGAAGACTGCTCGGTCCACTCCTTGCTGGATAAGCTGCAATGTTTGTGCATTCTTCTTCTTGTCTTTCTTCCACAGATCCCTCTATACATTAGTGAGAGCTCGTTATTCTTATTCACCCTTAGGTTCTATGAACTCAAACTAAACATAATCCCAAACATCATGAGTCTGCAATGTGGTCATCATATTAATGACCCACACATCATAATCTTTATGTGTAAACAATGAAAACTGGCTCAAAAACAGAGAAAACGGTTTTCTTTAAAAGAATCCTTTTAAAAACTTTACAAAGCCTCTCTAATAATTTTATAAAAAAAACTTTGTAAAAAATTATTTATAAAAAGAACCCTTAAAAAAATTCCTACATAGAATAAACCCATTTTTAAGAAATACTTTGATTATTTTTTTTATAATTAAAATCTTAAAAAAAAAACCTAATATAAAAACTCTTTTAAAAAAAGACTTTTCTCTAAAACTTTTTGATGCTCCCATTAAAATTGTGCATATACCACTTTTAAAAAACTTTATGATTCTCCCATTAAAATTGTGCATATACCACTTTTAAAAAACTTTATGATCCTCCCATTAACACTTTGCATATACCACTTTCAAAAAAAAGTGTCACATATAGTGAACGTGAGTTTAAAATTTCAAATGACGAGTTTTAATGCCTCGTTCGAGTTTCAACACAAGGTCCCAGGGGATTTGTTGTTTGACCCAGCACCGCACCTTTCGACACGCAAGACTAGCATTGATAAAATTGCCTCTTTCAACGCATGTTAAGAGAGAGGGAGAGGAGCGTTGATATATATATATATATATATATATATTATATATATATATATATATATATTATAATATATATATATTTTAATTATTTAACGGTTTTGCTACTCACTAATTATTCAAAAATTTTGCAAATTGAAAAAATCACTGATTTTTTTCACTTGCCCCTTTTCTTGATTAGGTCGGTTGGCTTCACAGAGCTTGTGATCTTTCTTTTGCTCTGATACCAATTTGTTGGAAAGGCAGAGGAGCCAAAATACAAATTTTACACACAAAATACACGAGTTGCGGGTCTTCTATTGATCACACAAAACTTGATGATTACAATGAACTCGATGAAGGAAATTTCAATCTTTTCGACTAGCAATTCGCCAAAAATAACTTGATATGCAACCACACACTAAATTTGACTATGAATTAAATTGACTCAATGTTCTATTAACTGACTCTCTAATTTTATCCAACTCCTCATGCGAGAGTAATTAGATTATTTTAACATGAGTGGAGAGATGAGGTCAGTGGATGGAGCCTCATCATCTCCTTCACTACCCACTGCAAATAATCAAGCTCAACAATGTCCTTTTCTTTCACCCACTGATCTCTTCGCATAATTCGGTCCAACTCTTCCATGTATTTTTCCAAAGTCTCTGGATTTTTCAGGAGCTCCGACAGGCCCCACTCTACCACCTTCACAACGGTCTCGGTGTTGCCTGTGATCATGTCCTGCCCACCAACAACTCAAACGTTTTAGAGAGCTCAAAAAATATTAGCAACACTATAAAACAGCACGGAGACATGAAAAGTTGAAAAGTACATGGCAAAGTGTATGCTTTCAGTCTGATTCAATTCATATTCAGTTTTGGGTCATCATTCTGTTGCAGCAAAATGTCCACCTTATCGTTAGCCACATAATTATCTATGCCTTTTCTTTGTTTTTCGTGCTCTTCCACTACTTCCTCTAGAAATACATCCAACTGCTTACTCAACGTCTTCATGCGTCGTACGTAACCCTAGAGATCCAACCATGTGATCCACCATATAAAGTCTCCGATATTAAAAACCCCATTCAACATGAACAACTCTTCCAACATCTCCTTTAATTCCTTTGACCTGATCTTGTTCCCCACTTCCTTGTCCAAATACCTTCTTCCCAACACCATCCGGGAATTATATTATTGCTCATAGTATATGTCTCTTCCTTGATTTTTACACGAAGGCCTAGCTGGTTGGTTTCGAACACTGAACCTAACATCCAGGCCACCTTTTCTACTTTGATGTACTCAAAGGATTTAAGGCGCTTGGCACTGAAGATCTATGTTGAGCCTCATGATTCCTTCATTTTGACACTCTCCCTTACCTATTTTTCCTTTCTTTGTCTATCATCATCAACTTAATAGGCATCAAAATACAAGGTTTTTGACATGGTAAATTATTTAATTATCTTATCTTTCATATTTCATAATGTTCCTTATTATTGAGTTAATATTTATATTGGGTACCGAATTCAAATGATTATGCGTCTAATCTTTGTTTTTGTAGCCAATTCTATGGTTTTCCTAGATCGGAGGTGCCAACTAAGAGGAGAAAGATATAGACACGTGGAGATTGATACCTTTAACTATTTCATCTTATTCATCTGAACCAGATCATCAAAAGGATTGTTCGATTGCATGGTCAAAGGATAAAGTCAACGTGGTCGCTGAATAGGCGAGCGAGAGTCCAAATATCCTATGCTTCATGATTTTATTTTCCAAATAGAAAATCATGAGTAACGATATCTCGATAGTTGTAGACTTTTGTTAGCTAAGGTAGGCGTAAAAGCCTCGAACAATTATTGACATGGGTTTTTATAAATATCATGCAATAAACATGAACAAAACGTTTATTTTTATGTATGTGATAGTGATATTATGAAACTTTGTTAATTCAGAAAACCATTTGAAGTTCCAATGCGTAGTTGATTGTTTGATTGAAGTTCTATAACCGCCTATTTTTGGAGGGCCCCTGCAAAGAGTGGAAGCTTTGAATTCACATATCTTTTTCATTTGTTACAGTTATTCATACATTTTAGAATTGGTTCACAGTCTTGATTTCATTCGAATAGTAATAGCAACATTTCATTAATCGTTCCTTTTTTTAAGTTCATGTATAATGATGTTAATGTTAATGTAATTTTTTTTCATAGATCTATTTATGATTGCAGAGTGTTTCATTTCAGAGTTAATATATTTCTTTAGAGTTTCTTTTTATAGTTCTTTATTTCAAAGTATGTGTGATTTCTTTATGGTTTTCATTTCAAAGCATTCAATTTCAAAGTATGAGTGACTTTGTTATAGATTCATTTTAGAACCTTTAATTTCAAATATGAGTGATTGACGATGATAGATGTGTGGTTTTTCATTTTGAATAAATGTTAATTTCATTTTGGTTTTTATGAAAAATATTATTAAAATGCTAGGTAAATAATTATGCTTTTAGAGATTAAATTTTTGTTGCAATAGATTAGTTAATTTTTCTTAATAAGATAGTGTGAGTTTTCTTTAAGTTTCATTTAGCAAGTATGAAGAGAATTTTTTATTTCATTAGAAAAGGACAAGAATATTCAATGTGTTAAAATCCATTTTCTTTGAAGAGTAATATAGGAATAAATTTCATCTTTAGAAGTAAATCTCAATAACTCAATCATGTACATTAACAATTTGTTTTAATAAAAGGTCTTCTAGCATATATAGTGCACTTGCACTTGAAAATCTTACCAACTCGAGTCGATAATTCATGTAACAATTTAAGATAATTAAATTGAGAAACATTTTGGCATCATTGTTGGGGAATTGTAAATAGAAGTCTTAGTCTTTTTCATTTTGATAAAAAAAACAAACAACAAAAACAAAAACATGATATGCATAGTGAAATAGACTCTAGGGGTAGATTTTTAGGTAAAATAAAGAGTTTAATTCCAACAACATCACTCACCCCACCATGACCTCGTAGTGCCACACCACCCACACAAACTCGAATTCCATCCATAGCAGGCAAACACAAAATCTCGGAGGTAATAAGATCTGAAATCCAACATAGAGATTCACTGACTTCATCAACAAAATCCATAATAGAAGAATAAGATCCCATATCCCCAACAATAAGAGTAATTTTCGTATCTTCAACTGGAGAATAGCTTCTAGTTAAAGATCTGGAAGTTCCTACTAAAGAAGAGGAAGTAGAAACATGTTTTAACAAACCATTGATAGAATAACCAGAGGACTAGAGGAAGGTGAAAACCCAATCTTGGAACCAGAACCCTATATTAGTTCTAAAGAATCTACAATGGTTGGAGAAGGGGAAGGAGAGGTACATAATTTGAATGGTGAACAACCTAGGATTGGAGGAGGAAGAGGAGGAAATAGGAGAGGTGGAAGAGGTGGAAGAAGAGGAAGAGGAGAAGATATAAATCCAAAACCCTTTGGATTTCCTATCCTCAATAAAGATACAACTGTGACAATGAAAAATATCTCACCCTCTATCCTTCCAAACTTTCATGGAATAAGGAGTGAATATCCTAAAACATTTCTCTTTGAATTTGAAGTCTTGTGTATATCATATGATTATCTGCATGATGCTCAAAAGTTGAAATTATTCCTTGCAACCCTTAAAGATGCAGCATTAAACTGGTTTATGAGTTTAAGAATAAACTCCATAAGAACATGGGAACAAATGAAAACTACATTCTTAGAGAAATATAAGGACTATTGTATGCCCCATAATATTAAGGATGAATTCTTTAAAATCGTATAGAAAGAAGATGAAAATCTTCAAGACTTTGTTGAAAGATTTTCTTATAATGTTAAAAGCGAAAAAATGAATAATCTATATGAAGAAACTTTGAAAGCTCTCTTATTGAAATCCATTAGAGGTGAGTGGATTGATCTTCTCAATCTAATGGGTAAGGGAGACATTTCTCAGTTGTCACTAGGAGAAATTTGTGAGTTATGCATACACATTTCAAGAGGCAAATAAAGAACCCGAAAAATCCAAGAGATCCTCTTTTATCAAGGATTAATAAATCTGCATCTGGGATAATAAGTAGAGAAAAATTAGAAAATTTCATTGATAATTTTAAAAGAATATTTTAGGGAGTCTTAGTGAACAAATTGACACCCTTAAAATACAAAACAAGCAAAAAGTTGAAAATGTTGCATTGTCCATTTTTTTCCCTAAGTGTGGAAAGAAACATGCTTTGAGAGAATGTCCTGTTGATTTAAAGAGTGTAGAAATTTGTGTTATATGTGCGGAAAATCATGATACAAAATAATGTCCCTCAATACCAGGTCTTAAATATGTTTATCAAGAAGAAATATTACCAAATGAGGTAGATCCTCTTTGTTTTATTGCTAAAAGACCTTGGCAAAATCCATAGCCAAATACAGCTCAAGGTTTTAACACTTAACCATTTGCACAATCATCACAAAGTAATTACCACTAGTTCTATCATTAAGTTGGTCAAACATACATAATTTATTTCATCTCATGCATTTCAATACATTATTAAACTATCAAATAATATTTGTTGCTCTTGTCCTACCAATTATCAATTATGTATGTTCATATGCAAAGCCATTATTTTTTACATAACAATGCATTTCTATGAAATCAATCTCTTTAAAGACACTATTGTTATCATGATCAACCATTTCAACATCAACCATTTCTTTTAAGTGTGTAGATTTATCTAAATTGTGGGAAAATATATCATAAATCAGTTGTCAAACCAACCCTAGGGATAGCCATCATCGGTTGTTATCCATGAATGAAGGTTGACTCATCACTATTATTTGAGGAAAACCATGCTACCTAGAACTACATGTTGGTAGTCTATAAGGGGGCAGACTATCACTCCTCCCAAATGCCTCGGGGCCTTGGGTCGTTAACTTGTTTCCTTACGTCTGGGGAAGAAAATCTCTTATCCAAAGCATAAGTAGTTTTAGGGCATACTCCATACCCACTATAAGTGTGTAGTTTTATGTATATAATTGTGCATCATATAGTTTGTTTTTGAGATAGGAAAGGAAATAAAAATTTGTAGGAGAAATAAAATAAGACTTATGTATTTCAAAAGTATGATATATGTACAAACAAAAATCATTAAGAAATACAAAACAATATTTTTCATTAAATAATGTATATTTTTAAAAATATAAATACAAATATTTATAATCCATGAGTGATTCAATTATCTAGTATCTCGATAATATTTACTACGTCATTGAAAATAGAGATAAGAATACGAATTTGGACAAATGGATGTTTTTTTTTAATTTATGTAGGTTGATCCAATAGGTTTGTCAATATGAAGCTAAAACTAAAGAAGTCAAATCATTAAACATGTAAAGGAAAAGAGGTAATTCCACAAATTATTTTTTTATATATATCCATATTACATAAATTAGTAACCTTGCATATTGAATGTCCTTAGACCCATCCCCATTATGTAAGACTATTGAATGGTACCTAAAATATTATTTGGGTTCAAGGACACCATAGATAATTCATGTGTTATGGTTAGAAATATTGATCATAGTGCTTGAAGACTACAATATTCATTTTCCTATGTAAGGCTCTTATTTTCATCTTCAACCATGGTTTCAGCCCTAACATCATCATTACTATCCAAAACCAATTAATGGTAGTCACTTCCCACTTAAAGGCCAAAGATCTCAAAGAAAGGTCCTATATGGTTTTTAAATTCCTCTTTCATCATGCCTAAGACTTAGAAGCTTTGGTAAATTACCAAGGGCCTCTTTATGCTTCCTTAACAATTGATAAGATACAAAGACGTGCCATTATTACTAAAAGCATCATAATGTCCCACGATAAACCAATCAAATTCAAAAGATTTCTAAATATGTAATATGTTAAATTATATGTGTTTTTCATGGTGATTGAGAGTAGGAATCATATTTTTTGTCATACAACAATTATTGTCACCTCAGAACATTAGTTAGAACTCTAGGCCCATTCTTGCTTCACAACTAACCTAATCATGGTGCCCATCAAACACTTGGAAGAAATTAGTAACTAACAAAGGTCTAATGTGGTGGTTCAAGGACTTCTGCATGGTGCTTGAGCTTGAGAAGAATTGTTTAGGGATAGAGGGACTTGTTTTGTCCCCTTGACTATAAAAATTGACTTGAGACCTAGCCATGATGCCTAAGTCTAATGCATTAATCAACTTAGATGTGAAAGAACCCCTATAGAGGGATTAAGTTAATGTTTCTAGGTGTTATTCATGTTGCTCAAACTTAAGAAGTTTTACTTATGGATTAAGGTCACTAGATCCCCCTTGACTATGATTATACCTTAGTACACATTTCCATTGCAAAAGGCCTACTTATTTCATGCGTATCCCAATCAATGTCCAAAGAACCCTAAAATGTTCCTACATCTTGGTTTTTGGTTTCCTAAAGTATTTGAGCCTAAAATATTTTTCTCTGATACCCCTATAGCCATTCAAATACACATGTCAATATGAATAGGTGTAAAGGAAGATCCCTTGTGTCTAAATACCTTGGAGCCATGCTTGTAAGAAAATCCTCTCAAAATAAAAGTTTGGGATGAGCTCCTGAAAAGTACGGAGAAAGAACTCTCTTTTTCGACCTTTAGAACACTCAACCTTGTTTACGGATTGACTTTTATTAAATTATTTTTGCAAGCTATCCCTATGTATCTATTCTTGGCCTTCAGATCCCTTAAATCCATTATGGAAAAAATAAGAAACATGCAGAGACCCTTCCTTTCTAGAGAGCTAAATAGGAAAAAAAATAGGCCCTAAGCACCTCATGGGCCTAGAATTGAGAGACCTTGAAATCCTTAGTCAATCACAAGGAGCCAAAACATGGCAGCGATGGTCTAGAAACCTAGAATCTTAACGGAGAAAAGTATCGAAGGAAATATGCATGCTAGGAACATATGAAAACTAACTTATTTAGTTAAGAGAGTGAATTATGGGATGTCGTCTTTGGAATTTAGCTTGGAATAATAAACATCGGATTCAATCTCACAACTTTTGGGAAATTAAGGATGCAAATTTAACCCTCTTTTGGGAGGATTCCTGGTAGAAATTTCCCAAATTGGAAAAGGAAGGAGAGTTGAATGAACTAATTTTTTTTTTAATATCACAAGGAAAAGTACTGGTCCAATAGATATGGGCACAACCTCTAACTCAAAAACAATGGAGGAAATGGGAGAATTGCACATACTCACCAATGGACACAAGATTAGAAACATAAGAAGTTATCAAAAAAGAAGTAGAAAGCAAGAAAATTAAAATCCAATCTAGAAAATATATCCTTTGATGGGGGCATTGTCCTAAAGGATCTGTCAGGTTAAATGAGGCTTACATATTACTAGTTGGCATAAAAGGACACCCCAATAGAAGTAAATGGGAAAATCTATGAAACTCTAAACTTTGGCCCAAAGTGACCCTCCTACTCTATCTTCATGCAAAACAAAATCTTAACCTAGGATAATCTCCAAAAAAGGGGTTTTGAAGGCCCAACTAGATGTTGCCTCTACTAGAAAGGAATAGAAATGGCTGAGCATTTACTTAACAACTATAGATTTGAAAAAAAATATGGGATCACTTACCCATAATTTTCATACAATCAGATTAGAACAAAACCAATATTCATTCAACCCTTAAAGAATTGAACTTCATACCTTTTAAAAGTGCTATAATGAACAAGTCATGGAAACTTTTCCCAAGATTTATAATTTTGGGAATATGGAAGGAAAGGAACAAAAAATTCCTCAAAGACCAGTCAATAAATTTGGACACTATTTGGATCTCCATAATGGGAATGGTAAGAGAAACAATCCTCACAATCCCTTGGTCTACAAAAGATTGTGAGTGTAGTTCCAAGGAAACAAGCATTCTCACACTTTTTGGGCTCAACAAATTCTTTACAATTTTTCAAGCTCCACAACCCCATCCCACTCCCTCAAGTCCTGATAAATGAAAACAACCTCTTGTTTTCTTGTTAAAATTAAACTTTGACAGACCCCCAAGGGTAATCATGTCCTTGCTAGTGTTGGTATGGTATTTAGAGATGATCATGGAAATATTATTCACATTTCTGTGGTAAATATAGTAAATGACACATTAAGGAAATTTTGAGATAAAAAATGGATCTCAAAATGAAAAATGTAATAACCAAATAACCTTTAAAATAACTAATAGGATTCAAGATGATGATGTCATCCTCAAGGATATATTTTTTGAAGGGAAAGAAAGAAAACTATTGCTTTTAACTATAATTTTGACTCATCTCCTTATAAATTTACTCAAATCTCAATTTTGGGCACTCATTCGATGAAAAATTTGATTAAACATCCAACGAGTACCCACTATGCATACTTTTGAGTAGATCCACACCAAGAAAATTTGAAAATACATGATTAAAGTTTGTTTCGAGTAAAACTTTAAGTAGATAAGTCGAAGATATAATAAAAAATAGTTTTTCTTTTCCTTTGAGAGCTCATAACTTTATTTTATTATTTTTACTATTATTTTATTATTTTTCTTAGGAGGTCCATTTTAGACCTAAAAATTCCCTAATGCTAACATTGTGGAAGATTTTTCATCCCTAAAACTTGGTATAATGATATCCAAGTATCTTAATTATCAAAAAATGATAATTGAAGGAGATTCTAAAACTATTGTTCTAATGGTCAAAATACTATAGAATGGATCCAACCCCACCAAGGTCCCTAATATTTGGACACTAATAACAGGTTTAATAAGAATTGAAGTCCTCTTAAAAGTAACAACTATCCTTGTTCTATCACATATATGAAGAACTATAAATAAGTTGTTAGATAAAATGGCTAATGAAGGTTTTCACTACAAAGTATATATTCTAAATAAAAAGTGGCTCTAAAATCTTCTTGAAAAGGCTAATAATCATATGCAATGAAATTGAAGAAATGGAAAAGCCTCCCCTAGACCAGTGAAAATATAGTGGGGTGACCCGCTTACATAGACATGATGGTCATCTCTTTAATATTAGGTGGCACAACACCCACCAAATGGTTCTCTACATGGCCTAGGATACAACTACACCTGCATGGTAATCTAATATTTTCATGGGAGGGTGTTATGATGATAGCCTCCATTACATGGGAGCTTGGTGAAGGAAAACTCATCCTAAAATTTGAATGTAACAACACCCGGATAATAATTATGCAATTAACAACAAGGCAATAACATATCATGGCACTTTATGGAGTAATGGAGATATAGGAGGGAGGGTTGAAACTCTTGCTATAGTTTATTGTGTTCCATGGCATTTTTCTTGTGGGCACTCCTATCCTTTTACAGTCTTGCTAATTTCAGAGATTACAAGTTTGGAAGGACGTAAATTCAATGCCAATCCTGTGATAGAGCTACCACTACATGCATGATTGATGATAATTTGTAGATGGTAAACATTCAGTCTATGGTACAATGCCTTTCGTTCATTCTAAATTGGTGAAGGAATCTTAGGTTTATTGTAATTGTAATTTATGTTCTACATAACCCTTTAATTGTAGAGTTTCTTTCTATCAATGTTCAACTGGAGTTATGTATTAGTCATCTTCTGGTCAATTATAACCTCTTTGGGAATTCTATTTCTAGGCGGTGTGATTTTTATGACTTGCATTTGATATTTTTTCCCTTTGTTTTACCCCCTACATATATTGTTTCTCTCTACTGGCAGTGCCCTACTTATTGTTAAGTTGGGTTATCCTTCTCTGGCCTCTTATTCATCCTCCCTTGTCCCCTTCCTGGAGTTCCTATTATCTCTCTTCTTCTTTCGATCCCTGTGTAAACTCCATGCTCGACTGTTCATTCCCTCCTCAAGATCCTAGACCTATTTCATGCCCTTCCTTGTGTCCCTCGCTCATATAAATACATCATCTCTTTGTTCACCATGTAGGTAGAAGAGGATAAGTGGGCCCCTTCCCTGCCCCTAATATTAATCCCCCCTCTATTTACCAAACCTGAGTGTAGTCAATAGCTGAAGATACTATAATCTCATACAGAGAAATTATCCCTAACATAATCCAAGGAGTAATATCTAATGTGGAAGAACAGATAAAACAAGATAGAATGTTTATTCTAGACAGGTAAGTGGACTGTGAAACTAGTGAATGGATACCTAACATGGGAAGCTCTACCAGAGCATGCACTTCCTCCTACATGCAAATCATTAATCTTTACTGAAATATTAAAACTATTATGGGAAGGGTTATTACTGGTAGAGCATACTCTCAACAGGAAATGATCATTTGCATGGTAGAATTGATGGAGAAGGTGCATAGACTCAGCAAGAAGGTCTCAATTCTGGCAAAGAAGGCAAACTTTTACTTCTTCTCTTAAAACAATGATAGTGAGCCCCAACCATCCACTTTGGTGGAGTCCCCAAGTGAATGATGATCAAGTAAGCCAAATCTTTCAAGAATAATATCTATCATCTTGTAGTCATTGACATCTCTGTCAGCTCATGGTTTATTTTATTTTGTGGTTTTACTTCCATTTTGAAAAAAATTAGTAGATTATAGAATACACATTAGCAAAATTTTGAACATAGGCTACTAGTTTGGTTTCTCAAGTTGTAGACCGGTAGCCAACCATAACTATTTATGTATGATTTTTAAATTTTTAAAAATAAATATTTAAATCATTATACACTATTTTTTCACATACTTTTAAGTTTAAAATAATTCATACATATCAGATGATTATAATATACGCTCATTAGATAAATATATAAACAGTTTAAAAATATATTTGAGAAACATAAATTGTATATTTATAAAATATAATATTTTTTTTTTTAATTTCATTAAAAGTAAAAATGGAAATAAAAATGAAAACACCTACAGTTTTTTCAAAACATAAACCTTACATTTAATGATTATTTAATTTTAATTAAAATGAAATAATATATAATAAAATTAAATATATAAATATAATAAATTAAATTAAAAAAACAAATATTTTTTTTATAATACATTGAAAATGCATTAAATATTATCATTTTTAAATTTATCAAATAATATAATGATTTTTTAATAAGAAATTTCAAATATATATATATATATATTATAAATACAATATTAATATTATTAAAAAATTGTAGATATTTAATAAAAGTAAAAATTAACAAAATCTCTGTATAAAATTATTAAATTTATATATGAATAAAATATATATGATCTATGATTTTTAATATTAATATTAGTAAATGAGTTTTATATATATATATATATATATATATATAATATATATATGATTTTAAAGAGAGTATTTGACTTTTTAGTATCTAGGAATAATAATATAATGATTTTTTAATATTAATATTAGTGATGAATAATGTTGGAGTTATAAATATATATATTAATTGATTTTAAAAAAATAAAGATAATTTAATAATAAATTTTAATATTAATAATGAGTTATTTTAGATTTATAAAATAAATGAAGATTTCATGTTTATTAAATTTTATAAAGGGATGAGAGTAAAAACAACATATAGAGAATAATAAAAGCATATTTAAATGTTAAATATAAAATATGAAAGGGAAATTCAATGAAGATTGAATAGTATTGAAGTTCATTCATTTTGGGTAGTTTGATACAACTTCATTTTGTGTAGTTTTTTACAATGATATGTTTTTATTAGAGTAAGAATATACAAAGCCCTAATTAAAAGGAAAAAGAGGCAGTACATTCATCAAAGACAAGAGAATCTCTTACACCTCTCTAAGGTAGCTCCTAAGAAATTTTGGAGGCAGTATCTGACTAGGAAGACTAAGGATAATAATAAAATTTCTCTTCACGATTGGAATTCTTATCTTAAAAAGCTTTATGAATCTCCTAATGTCACAGTTAATTTGGAAACCTTGCTCACAACGAAAGAAGTCTTCTCCTTAGAAGACATTAAGTTTGGGGTTAATCGCCTCGCAAATGGGAAAGCTAAGGACATTGAAGGTTACCAGGCAGAAATCTTAAAAATTGGAGGCCCTGTCCTCATCCCCCACATCCACAAGATTTCCAATCAAGCTGTTAAGCAAGGATTCCCTAAACCTTGGACTGAGAGCCTCATTATCCCTATTTTTAAAAGTGGAGATACAAATAACCCCTCTAATTATCGGACAATTATGATCAGCCGTCTCTTAGCCAAGTTGTATGGTAGTATTCAGGAAAAAAGGTTAAGCATATGGCTTGAAAGTGAAGGTAAGCGGGCTAAAGGCCAAGCAGGTTTCAGAAGGCATCACTCAACAACAGACCACCTTCTTACGCTTAGGATCATTGCGGAGGAATGTAATAATGATAAATCCAATTTATTTTGCTGCTTTGTAGACTTTAGAAAGCCTTTCGATACAGTTCCTAGATACAACCTTTGGAATAGGTTAGAAGAGCTAAAGGTTCCTCTTGAGTTGAGAGCTACTGCTATAAGGCTATACGAGAATGTAATTGCCAAGCTAAAGAACAATGAGGGGTGGTCAAAAGATATTAAGTGTAACATCGGAGTTAAACAAGGGTGCCTCCTCTCCCCTACCCTATTTGGCATTTACATCGATAAGCTCGAAGGTTATTTAGAAGAAGCAGGATGCGGTGGCATAATCTTAGCTGGGATAGTCGTTATCCTTCTTCTCTATGCTGACGATATTGTTCTTTTGGCAAGGTGCCCTTCTGATCTTGATAAGCAAC
>APFE030814038.1:14842-25749 GCA_000404065.3 Pinus taeda | reverse complement strand
TTCTATCAAGCATTCATTTGGTCCTGATGATGGATCCCGGTTGGGATTTGAAACGTTGGCAAAAAATGGTTCTTACTGTGGATTCTCCGGTAACTAAATCAAAAGAAATAAGCCACAGAGGTCTAAAATCCAAAACCACAATATCCATAAGGATGTTTTTGGCATGATATTGAACTAAAGTAACACACAGGTCTTTAATCAATCCTAGACACTTTACTTGACTTGAGTCAAATGAGAATAAGTCCTTGTGAGGCCTTGTAATGTCTAGATTTAATTTCTTCATTACTAATTTGGGCATTAAGTTGTGGGAGGCCTGAGAATCCAACATTGCATTGTGTAGAATTCTAACATGGATACTAAGGCTAATGTAGAAAGGTGATACTCCTCCTTCTAGTGGTTTTCCATTAATATATGAACCAAATATAAGTTTTGGTTGGTCATCAAACAGGTTGACTGAATCCTCATTTTCAACAATGTTTAAAGTCTAGTTTATCTGTGATTTGTAGGTTTCATTCTTTATTAGTTATGTTAAAGGGACTAAAATCTTTAGCTTAGCTACCTCTTCCCCTAGATTGAATGGCAAAGAGGCTTTTTTTGTTTGGGGTTTTTGAATTTTCATAGCAGGGATTTGAGTGGGATGGTCTTCTTTTCCTTTATTGGGGACCTCTTTATGTGGATTTTCAAATCTAGTGTTTTGAGGTTTGTCCATTGGTTCTTTAGGGGGAATTGAAGTGGATGGTTGATCATCAGAACATTGATTAGAGATTATATCTACAATGGTGGGGCCAGAAGGGTTTTGGTTCTGTCTAGGGAGAATCTGGAGGATTTTAGAAACCGAGGCTTCTTTGATTTTCTTAGGTTGATTTGGCATTGTTTCCTTGGTTTGGTCAGGAATATCAACATTCTTTTTACTCCTTAGGTTATATTGTTTATGCACTTCAAAGATGGCAGAATCATATCCTTGTTTATAATCAAATGACTCTCCAGACTAGATTTGCAATTGCTACAACATATGTCGTTCCTGCTCATCTTGGGTTAGGAAAATAGTATCCTCATCATCTAATCCCATCAGGTTAATCTGTGTATCTGTGTATCTTGTTCTAGATCTTCTGGCTGGGATGTTTCTACATAATTTTCTTGAAAAGGAGGCCTAATATTCTGATCAAGTCCATTTTTTCCAGTGTTTTGGTTTTGGTTTTTTCTAAAATTTGGGTTTCTAACTGGAGGTGCTTGTTGGTTATCCCATTGAGGTTTCCTCTACATATTGTCTATTCTATCCATTAGTTTCTCCATACTTTTGGCCAAACCATCTATTTTGAGGTTAGATGGTGAAACTTCACCTTTTGCAGTTCCTCTCCTTTCATTCCTGACTCTGGCTCTTTTAGCTAACAAATTGGCTTTTACAATAACTGCTACACTTTGCATTTCCTCTAAGGTTGGGGGGTTTCTTTCCCTAAGTTGGTATGCCATTTCTGTGTCAAAACCATCAAGAAGATTTATTAATTCTAAGTTAGGTGGGGGTTTAAGATTAATTGGGATTGCATTATATATATTATTGAATCTAGTGCAGTAATCTTGTACAGTTTCATTGTATCCCCTTCTAATATTTTCATACTCTAAAAGGATTTGTAAGGGGTTCTTTTTCTTTTCCCATCTATTTAAAAGTTGTTGGAAAAACATATTTAAATTATCAATACTATTAGCGGGTAACGCTCTAAACCATTTCCTAGCATCACCAGCTAAAGTATGAGCAAATAGTCTCATTTGAACATCCCCAATATCAATTTCATGTAGTTCAAAGTAATGTGTCATCTTATTGACATGGTGTTGTGTAGTGTAGTTTCCTATGCCATCAAATTGAATAGTTTTACTTTGGTAGTCTGCTGGCATAGCACCAAGTGGGGCAGGTAAAACAAGAGGAGCATATCTATTTGCCATGGTTGTAAGTTGGGAGTGGTTAAGATGTGGGGTTGAGGTACTTGGAGGTGATGCAGTAGTGGACGATGAACCATAAATGGTAGGTGGGGAATGAGAAATGCCAGGTTGGTGAGGAGTGAAGGTATAAATGGTGGTGAAGAATGGACTTTAGAAGTTGAAGGGAACAACGATGAACTAAGAGTAGTGGACAATTTTCCAGAAAGCTCAGGGTCTTGACAGTACTAAGGGATGATTGTGAAGAATTCAGAATGTATTCATCAATTGAATTGTTGGCCTTTTGGACTTCAAGGTCTACAATGAAATCAAGGTCTAGAGAAATATCATATATTTTACTTTCAGACTTTGCTTTAAATAATGACAAATCAAATTGCTCATCAAAGGGAAGATCTTCTAAAAACAACCACTCATCAAGACATGAATTGGCTTTGACTAATGGTGTGTGACCAGCTAAACTTTCTTCTTTTTTGGATTTTCTTGAAATCAGGTTAGGATTATCAACTATTGTGGTAGGGTTTGGACCTAGGTTAGCCCTAGTATAATGAGTTTGCCTTGATGCAAAAATTTCCAATTTTTTTATTTGTTTTCTTTTTGTGAGATTTTTAAAATAACTTCTAATAAATTACTTTAAGAGGCACAAAATACAGATTTAAAAAAATTCTTAAATCTTTATTAGGATTGAGGGTTTGATTCTCCAGTGGAGTCGCCACTATGTTATCACTCAAAATTTTTCCCTAGAAGTTATCTGAAGAAGGAAAAGACCTAGGTAACCACAAACCGATCTTTTAAGTATAGGCTCTAGCCAACATTTGACTCAAAGAGGGCTCTCTCTATATGATTTAGCTTTGTTTACTGGGATTTTAGGCTAGTTCTTAAAGTTTAGGGGGTTTTGATTTGTATTGAAGGTTGGATGGTGGAATCCTTAAAACAAATGGATAGAATGATGTCTCTGGACTATCGGGCTATGGAGTCAAAGAAGAACAATAGAACTAGAATTAACTCATTAAAGGGAGTGTTCAAAGGGCAAGCTAGCAGAGTAAAGTGCAGGTATTTGGGCCAGATGGGTGAAATGATCTTAACCAGGGTGAGAGAGCATTTAAGAATTCTCAGACCAGGATTAAAATGAGAATCTAAGGATAATCATGACCAAAGGGCAATTAAGAATCATTTACTATATATTACGGGGAGACTACCTAAACCAAGGAGCAATCAAGAATTCCTTAACTTAGATAATTAGCAGAAAACATTAAAATGCATAATAGTTAAAACAGAGTGCAATGAAGCAAACTCTGAGATATCATTCCATATTATAGCATTCAAATTTCAGATACATTAAAGATTGTGGAAAAACTTTTAAAGAAATATAACAACACAAGAGAAAATACTTGTCTGTACTTTGCTCTACACATGAATCCTGTGAAATGTCTTGTCTTTATTCATTAATCTAGCTTGCTAGTCCAAACAGTGATACAATAGCTTACAGTCTTTTCATCAATAAATTCTATAGAAATGTCTAAGAATCCACCCCACATACTTTGAATTGTGATGTATTTAGACAAAAAATTACTATAAAATATCTCAAACTAACTTGAGATTTAATCTAGGAAATACAAATATCTTCTTGCAAGAAGACAAAGGCAACTATTGAATTGTTTCATGTTGTCCCTTTTTATGTGGTACTGCTGGCTTTTGTGGTTGGATTTGTAGCCCTTTATGCTAGCTTACAGTTGTGGTCTTTCATGCTGGAACCTTATTCTACTTTTACCTTTCACCTGATACTCTTTGACCCTGATACTCTTTAACCATGTTGTCATGTTTTCATCTATTTACTTGGTTGTTCTATTTTTACTGTGCAATAAATTTTTGTTGTAAATTTATCATAGTAAATCAGTGATTGTCTCCCACCATTTTGCATCAGGTAATTTCACATTCATCATCCGCCTATATGTCTCATCAGCTTCGGTGTAGTTGACAAAATTGGGCTTAGTGATGAACAAGTTTTTAATCTCGTGCTGGAAAAAGCAAGTTCTCGAAGGTGTTATACAAAACTTTACTTATTGGCAGTGATTTTATAGATGAAGTGCTATTTTGTTCCTTATCCAACTGCCTTAATCTATTATCATAGTCTAGTTGTGTCATAAGTTTGTCATTGATGACCAATGGACTAGGCAATCCTTTCTCCCTCAAAATTTGGAATTTGGCCATGAATCTATCAATGGCCACCTACATGTTGTGGCACTTTTCTTCTAAGTTTAGCATTAGGTTTCCAAGATGGTTTCAGTCCTGTCTTCTATATTAAACTCCTGAAGCTCATATCTATTTTTGCCGTTAAGGAAGTGGATGAGTCTATTGGCATCCTCTAGCATTTCACCCTATTCCTCCTCGACTGTCTAAATAGCTACTGTAGCTACCTTTATCAGTTATGTCTACTCAAACATAACCTAAATAGATGGCCAAATATCCTTGATGGAGTTAATGATATTGGCCCATAGCGCTTGTCCAAGGGGTTTCCCTAATGTTAGGTCCTTTTCCAAGGACTTGACCTTTTCACTCATCTTGTTGGCTTTGTGTGCCTCTTCATTTTGCATAATTTGTGCAAGTTTATAGTCAGTTTCTAAACTTTCCACCTTTTCCTTCAATCTTTTCATTTCTAGCCTGAATTGACATCTCTTCCATGGGTTTAACTATTTCTGTTGCTTTTTCTCCTGATGTACCTACTATTGTTGCAGACTCTATTGTAACTAGAAATGTTGTGGCAGTGGAGTTGTTGGTGCAAGTGAAGCTCTTAGTGTAGAAGGGATTGTTGTAGATATTGTAGGGATGACATTCATAGAAGTTGATGCAATGTCACTCTGCTTTAATTGGATTAAATTATCCAACTCTTTCTCGGTTTCTTTTAGTTGATCATTGAGCTTTAGGACCAAGTCCATCAACTCCTCATGTTTGGTTTGGTTCTCTATGACTTCAAGTGTTTGAGGATGTTGCAGCTGAGGTATCTTCCATTGCTTCTTCAGTGCAGCAATATCACCGTTCTTCTCCTTTATCAGCTTCTCAGTAGCTTCTATATCCTTGGGATCATGTCCCAGATCAATAACCAAGTCTTCCAAAGACTTAATCCTCGTGTCCTTGGCTTGTGAGGAGGCCTTCTCCAACTGAAACTGTGCCGAGATGTTGTTCAATGAGTTTTGTAGTTGATGGGAAACTATGGCTTTACCTGTGAGGGTGGAGTATATCATCTCTCCAGCTTGTTTATGTAATTTTATGTCTACGGAATGAATATCCCTTTCCAACACTTCAAATTCAACGCTCTTAATATATGATGATGTCTTGGGCTACTGTACTGTAGGTTTGATAAAGGACATCTATAGCTTTCCCTCCTTGATGTCAAAGGCTGTCATTAGTCTTGTTTGATTTGTGGGAGTGAGCTTTAGTTATTGAGCATATGTTTGGGCCTTAAGCCTCTCATTCCTCATTTTGATTTCCTTGTACCTGTCTTTTATGTCCTGGTCTTTGTCAACAGGCCTACTGAAGGAAGACACTTCCGCACTAAGCTGCTTTTCCAACATCTGAGTCTGTGATGTGGAAAGCTCTTGTATGTCTTCAGATGGAGTTTTCGGCCTACTTTTGTCTACCTCTATGTTGGTAACCTGTGATGATCCTTCTGTATATTCCTTTTTAGAGGCCGGATTGAGCCTTTTCCTTTTGTTGTGACTTGTTCCCTATTGCAAATTAGAGGTGTCCATTCCTGAAGTGGAAGCTCCCTCTCTATTTCTCTTTGGATTTTTCTCCTCATTCTGAGGAGTCTGCATGAATGCAGGGGTGCTCATGGCTCTGTCTTGTTCTTCTAGTACCTACGGGAAAGTGCTCTCATCAAGCTACTTTTCCAAATTAATCAGAGCATTTTCTACATCTGCCCTTGTACTGTCTTTGTCTACTAAAGTATTTTCCACCCATTTTGTTTGATTGGCATATGCCTCTATCTCTGGTACGGGGTGGTGAATAAAAGGTCCTAGCTTAACCTTTTGCCTTTTCTTGGTAATGAATTCTAAAGGGTCATATCTCCATAAAAAAATCCTTTGGAATTTCATTCTTTGCAGGATCAGGTCTGCCTCTTTCCCTGCCTCTCTGGAATTGCATATGAAGGGACCTAATTGGTCTTTGATTTTGAAATAACCCTTCTTCTTGGCATTGACAAAGTTGACTTCATCTGCATTGATTATTTGTCTGTAATATTTGTTTGTTCAATTTAGTGTGTCCTAAATCGCTGCATTTAATTGTCAATCCAGGATTTGTAAGCTGACGAAGTGTGGCGCACTATATGTGCAAGATAACCTATTTCTTACTTTTGTCATTTTTTATTTCTATGTTTTGGGGGTTTTTATCTTCGTTGATTTCCTAATGTGAGATAGAAATTCTAAAAGACAAGTATGGATATAAATGTTCAAGGCAATGATGTCTTTTATAATGATTTCCCAAACTTTAAACTTCAAAAGGGTTTAAAACATGCAATGAAAAAATTAATTCCTAAAAGAAAATGAAAATGTGCCACTATACTAGTCAAACAAACTGTGAACTATTGATCATGAAACCCATTATCCTTGTTGTTGTCTAAATGCAAAAGAAACTATGCTCAAAGAAATCCAAGAATTGCAAGCAAAGTAAATCTAAAATCAAATTACATCAACTCATATTTTGACCCCTCACCATTAGTCTCGCTATGGCTTTCAGAGGTAATCATAAACAACTTGAGCAATTTGATATCTAATTTGCAGGAAAATAAACTAATATCAAATTACACACTCATACTTCAATCACTCACCATTAGTCTCGCTATGGCTTTCGGAGGTAACTGATAATGACATGAGCAATTTAATATCTAACTTGCAGAAAAATAAACTAATATCAAACTACACACTCATCCTTCAATCCCTCACCATTAGTCTCGCTATGGCTTTCTAAGGTAACTGATAATGACATGAGCAATTTAATATCTAACTTGCAGAAAAATAAACTAATATCAAACCACACACTCATCCTTCAATCCCTCACCATTAGTCTCGCTATGGCTTTCGAAGGTAACTGATAATGACATGAGTAATTTAATATCTAATCTAACTAATAAAGTAAATGTAGAAAACTGAAATAAATAACATAGTGCTGCAATTAAAAACTAAGAAAAATAAATTAGCAGAAGGACAAGACTGATTCCATGTCATTAGTCATTGTAAAACTATGTGCAAATGCCTGGGCTGCCTATTGTAATCTGGAACAAAGACACTGATCAGTTAATAGTAGTATAAATCATGAAAAATTATGGACAGAAACAAAACGTTAATACCATAAGAGATGCAATATATACACGTGAATAACTATGGCATAATGAACGTAAGGAAATAAAGCATGAAACTATACAACAATAAACAAAACCTCAACATGTGTAGGGGCCCTCTGCACAACCTCGGGCAATCAACTATCAACCATGAATTGAGCTTATAAACAGAGTCTTCTCATGTATTCAAAATGCAGTCATAACACGGAAATAAAGTCGCGGCACAGTGGGCTCGTTAACAATCAAAATTACATTACAAAAGCTAACTAATATGCATATGAGAACACATTATTTATAACAGAGGATGACATAACTACTTTCCTACAATCTGCGCTGATAAGAGACACGTGAACAACCACATCCAGGAATCTAGCATTATGGTTGCCGTGAAGATTAAATCTTGGAGGGTGGTTGTTGGATTCAGCTTATGGAGCAGTCCACAGGTGTTGGTATGTCCCCTGAGATTTAGGAACGGCCACGCAAGTCTTCACGTGGTGAAAAACAGAGTTCTGTCACCGTAGGACTCTTAGGTTGACCACCGCTTGACTACCTTTAACTATGGCCTCTTTTGATGAATTCGTCTGAGCCAATAGGACTTGGTCCATGTCCATGTCATTTTCAACTTGCCCATTTGGCTCGATTTGCCTAAAGACACCTGCAATATAGACTTTAACAAAATGGCTGCGGAAAGTGACAAGATTTCGCAGCTCATAAGCAAAAATCTAGTTCAAACAGGAACACAAAGACATAGTTAAGAAACCACTTTAAATGCTCTTTTATAACTAATATGCAATGCTATTGATGGCTTAGGAGGTTCAGATGAATGGAAAGAAGCTAGAAAAAGGTGTAGGAAAGATGCAGGTTTGGGGCTCAACATACCCCCACTATGAAGGTGTTGCATGTCCTCATGCAACCAAAATTTTGACTATCCCTCCTTCAAATCATATGTTCTGAAGCTTCTGCCAGTACATCCAGCCCTCTTCCTCTCTTTCTTGGTGCTGCTAACATCCTAGGCTTCTTCATCAAGCATCTGAATTTAAGATTGATCAGTGCTCTACTTATCTTCTTGCACTTTTTCTTCAATTTCTTGTTCTTTTTCTGCCAGAGCCCGAGATGTAGAATGGTATTATCATGGATGATCTTGTCTAGTTTGCTCTGCTCTTTTAATGCTTCATTTTCATTTTTAATATGTCTATTTAAAACCTCCAACTCAAAGACTTCTTGTTTCAACGATTGGACTAGAGCTTCTTGTGCTGTGTGAGGCTGAGTGGATGAAGTGTTGGGACCCGTGGCTATTCTTTCTAAGGATTCTATGTAATCATACACCTCTTGCTGCCTTGGATCTATTTCAGGTGTCGTTTTCCTTGGGCTGTCCCCAAAATGCTGTGGAGGAGAATTGACTTCAAAATCTGGCTGAAAGGGACTCATGTCAACATCTTGAGGGCTAGTTTCAATGTTTGGTTGAGAATGAGGTGGACTACGGCCAGCTAGAGTTTGTTCAGGTGTTCCTCCTCCCAAATCAATAAAATGGGGTCCTTTCATTTGTGCTTTTCTCCATTTTCCCTTAAGCCTGCTGCTTCTTCTTACATGCTGTGGACTACTGTCTTCTTCCTTATGTTTTTATTTTCCTTTCTTTTTTACCATAGCTGATTGTTCCTGAAGGTGAACTAGTCTCTCAGACAATACTTGATGGTCTTCTTTTGAGGAAGGGGTTTGATGCACAACCTCAATGCTTTTTTTCTCTTTTGATTTTGTTGGCTTTTTACCCTTGGTCTTTTCCTTCCTTCTTTTAGACAATCTTTCTTCTCTACTAGTTCTTTCAACTATGTTAGTAGGATTGCTTTGAGTTTTATCACCTGTTCTCTTTCTTCTACTTCTTTTTGATGTAATGCCTTCAGGGGTTTCTTGGGGTTCTTCAAAGAAATTTCTAATTAAAATCTGCTCCCAGGTGTCCTTTTTCTCTTTTAATTGTTTTTCTATCAAGATTTTCACAAGACCATGGTGATACAAATGTGGTTCTACGTCCCCCAAATTCTTTTGGATGGTCACAGACATATTTTTCAAATTGTTTAATAAAAAGTATGGCATATTGAGGGTCTGGTTCTCTAAAAGGTTCATCAACAGTCGTGTATGATACATGTACATTGCTCCAAAACGTCCCTCACAGGTGATAAACTTTTGAATAACCAACAACAAATTATCCCACTCTTCTTTTAAAGCATGGTCAGGAATTCCCTTTTTGAAAATAGTGACATCCATACCTAGGTTACGTAGGATCACTCTCCAAGCTTCATCGCCAATGTTCTTGTTCTTAAACCAGTGTTCACCTTCTTGGGGAAGTTCTGTAGCAGCTGCTATGGATGCCTTGGTCACTGTAAACTTCAGGTCCCCAATTTCCACCTCCAGTCCATCAAAAGACCTTGCAAAAGCCTTTGTAACCTCCTTATGGTAGCCTTTAAACTTTTGAATAAATGAAGCCATTTTGCCTTTTTCAGTATGTCCTTCACTTGCAGTTATCCTTCCATAAATTTGGGTCCCTCTGGTTCTGCCCTCAACAACCGACCCATCCTTCCTTCTGTTCTTTAAAAATCATCTGCATGAGGAGGGTTTAGCAGAGGTAATACTACTGAATTAGCGGAAATGAACAAGGTTTATGAGGGATACCAGTGAATTTAAGCGGATATCAGAGAATAGGTACACGGAATGAAGCGGAACATAGAACAAAATGGGGTGAAAGCTTATGTGAGCACGGTGGAAATACAGCCGTGAGGTCAATAGAACAATAAGGGGAGTAAAGTGCATTCGATAGTATTTAAAATTGGGTGGCTGTAGAGTAGACGCAAGCAAGTTTATGAAGCGGCTGCAGATTTTGTGCAGCTGAGAGAATCTGTAGTCAAATCAAACACGTTCCATAATTACAGGTGGAATATCAAAGTATAGCCGAATACGGGTGAAGACCAGAGGCTTGATTATAAGGCCGTTTAAAAATGAATGCAAGGATTGTGGGGGAATCGTATAGAGATCGTGGAACGGTTATGGAGTTATCAACGCAATCATTGCATATTATGGAGCCATGGTTTATAACTATGTAAAAATGTGTTTGAATGCCATTTGAAATAAATTTTTACTCAACCTTGGAATTCTTGTCATTTTTCATTAGTCTTCAATCAGTTGCTCCTCGTTGATACTTTTGAATGCCTCATGTCTTCATAATATGTCCTCATACCTGCATTTGATTTCATGATTGTTGAACTAACATCTGACTGTAATTTTTTGAAAAACAGAGTGGTGGTTGCAGAAAGACAACTGGCTACGGAATCAGTGAGCAGCTGCGGAAACTGACCCAACAATCTTATAACTGAATGAGATGTATAAACGATGACTGAATGGATGAAAATGGTCATATAAAATTTTATTAATGGAATGAAATGGAGTTGAATGAAATGAAGTGATGTGGAATGGAAATGAGATGGAGTGGGATGGAAATGAAATGGAATGGAATAAAAAATGAGAAAGAGAGAGATTTTTTTTATTTTTTTTAAACATAGGGTGTCAGGAGTTCCTGATTTTCACCCTGTGTTTTCTATATAAAACTGCCAATCAGTGATTGGTTTTCAGGCTTATACAATTTTTTTTTTTTTTT
>APFE030814032.1:31074-60188 GCA_000404065.3 Pinus taeda | reverse complement strand
TGTTCCTTTAATGCAGAAATGAAACTAGGCCATGAGGAAAGAAGATTACCCACACTCTTACTGTTTCACAATTTGCTTTCCCACTAGACGAGAGTGGTGCTACTTAGCCGAAGAGAGGCCAGTTGAATCTTTGCCTCATCCTCTTCAATCTACTGAATCCTGCAGTAGATTTCAATCTGCCTAATCCAGTTGTTAAGATTTTTTGCATTACTTTCACTGTTAAACATGGGAAGATCAAATTTGACATCTAATTTAAAGAAAGGTTTCTTAGATGCATTCCTTTAATTTCTATGATGATGGTGATGAGAGGAAGAAGAAATTTCACTCGTGGAAGGAGGAGGGGGTTCTTCTTCACCATTTCCACGCGCTGAACCTTGTTCTTCTGCCCTTTTCCCTTCTTCTTTCTCCAGCCTTGAAATAAACTGACCAGCTTTTTTTGCCATTGTATAAAAGGTTTTGTAGAAATTGAGCTCCTCTTCATAATGAGCCTCTTCATCTGCCATGTTTCTCCTTTGATGTGCACGCCCCACTTCAATATCGAAAGACTTTATTTTCCCTTCGCCTCTTCGGAGCTTGTTTCTTGTTAGCATACAAACATGCAATTTACATCTAAAAATACCTACTTTGATACCACTTGATCGAAGATCTTTTGCTTATAGATGTATTAAAGAATTACATGCATAAATTGTAGCTTAAACATAGGAATTTAATATGCACATGAGAGAACAGGAGAAACACATAAAGCATGAAAGAAGACAACAAAACTTGATAATGGAGTTCATCCGACTTGGACTACGTCTTTGGTCCCTGCTCAATCGATGGGGATGCCTTCATTCATTAAGTGGCACGAGAAAGAAGAGTACAAGCATCAGTTACAAAAAGGAGTTTTATACCTCCATACTAAAAACGGTCGAAAAAATGCAGAACTGTGATGGAGAAATGGACAACGCCATTGCATTCGTGGCGTCGAGAAATACTGAAACCATATAGAATTTGTCAAAATATGACAAAGTGAAAATCTGGCCCTCCTGCAAAAATCTACCTTGAACTACGTGCGCTCCCTCTTCTGCCTGGGCGCATTGATGAACCAAGTTTAAATAAAAAACCATGGGAAGATTACACAACAAACCCGGTTGTGCAACGGTAAAGTTGGAAATTTGTTGAGGAGGGGTTGGGGGATCAAATCCTGCCCCTCACCATTTAACTTATGGTTAAAGACATAATTCATTTATGGGAGGCAAGTCTGTTAGTTTCAGTGGCTCGCTGCCCCCCCAACTCCGCTGGCATGTTGTTTTCTTGTGGGTGAGGTGGAGGGGCGGCAAGGTTGACAGCTCACGCCCCCCAATAATATAGTGTACTCCGTTGTGTGGTTCCGGGGTGGCGAGGTCATGGCCTCCCACCGCTCTTGTATGCGGTTCAGGTGGGTACCAGGGGCGACGGGGTCATGGCTGCCCGCCCCACTATTTTTAATATGATTACAGATTTTTAGTGGCGGGGTTGGTGGCCCGCCACCCTTGTTTTTAACAAGTTTTTGTTATATAAAAATAACGTGGACTTTTTTCGAAAATCTGGATTTTGACCGAAGGATTCATTTTAACCAGGCAACAATTTTGCCCAGAATTTGGCTGGAGTTGGCCGGATTTTGTCTGCTGGAAAAAGTCCAAATTGTGTCTTCATTAATCCTACCTAGTCAGCAAAATTCAACCCAACTTTTACTGCCTCTATCTTCTTTATCTAGACTCGGATTGGAGTGTCCTTCAAACCATTAGAATCAAGGTGATGAGCACTTCGATCTGATGTCAAGTTAATCGTCTTTCCACCACTTTGAATTTTGAGCCTTCTCCATGCCACTAGTGTCTAGAGATCTGCCTGGATCATATTGTGAGTGGATTTCTTATGGAACTCACACCATTTTCTCGTGTCCTTCTTTGTCTTCATCGTGTTGTTATTTTCTTGCATCTTTGGCAGGCGATCCTATGTAGCCCTGCCTTGGCTTGGTCCTTTATTCTATACTTTGGGGGTGCCTTTTCCTTACTTTCGATTCACATACCCAAATTCCCGCCTCTTCTGCTTAAACTTCTGCTCAATCTTGACAGTGTACTAGTATGCTATGCCGAGTGAGGAAATCTCCATGAACTCCATCTCATCTTGGATGTACTTGTGTAGATAGTTGTGGTACTTGAACACCAAATGCCACTCAGTATCCTTGATACCTAACTTTGTGCAAAGGGTATGGAAAATATTTCTGAACTCCGACACATCTTGGTCCCTTCCCTACCATAGCGTGGTCCACTTTACGTATTTATCTTCATAGCTCATGACAGGGTAATATTGTTCCTTTATGGTATCTCAAAAAAAGCCCCAAGTGGGTGCAACTGAAAATAGCTAGGGTTCACTCTCATCCTTTTGTTTACAATATGCTTCCCACTAGTCCTAGATGTGTGGGGTGGCTTTGAGAAGTGAAAAAGTAATCTTTTCCCGATTGGAAAAGTCATGAACTAAAAATATCCTTCCAACAGATTTAACCATTTATCTACGGTGTTTGCATCTATCAGGCCTTCAAATATGGGAATATCAGAGTTAACTTGTACCTTAAAAGGAGTGGCACCTCTAGAGTGGCTGCTGGATGAAGATGCATCGCCTTTGGGTAGTCGTCGAAGGATCTGGGGAAAGTTTTGAAAGGATATCTGACCCCCTCGTCTTTATTTTCTTCCGACATGGGAGGTCGACGGGTTTTACGAGGCTGATCTTGCAATGGTTCAACCAGATCGAGCCCTAACTCCTTATACCCTGACCTCATTGGGGACATGCAAAGAAAAAGAGATAAAGAGCAGACCGTCTGATCACACTGATCCGAACTTAAATAGGAATGCAACAAATTACATATATAATCATAAATAAAGAGATGCAACAGAAAAACACTTCAATTCATTAATAGAAAAATATTGAACTATGATTACAAACAAAATGGAAATAAGATTGCCCGACGATGGTAGCTTATCTCTGAGAAGAGATGTGGTGGCTACATGCCTCTAAAATGTGTTACAATGAGGCTCAAAGGCCTATTTATTAATCAGAAATAATGAAAAACCCTAAACATCCAAAAACCTAACCCTATGAGATGAAGCACCAAAACTGTGGGCCCCGTTTGGGTAAATTGGTACATCAAATTCCCGGGGTCATAACTTTTGCATATAATCTCCATTTGGCTATCATAATACCTATGATCTCCATTTGGCTATCATAATACCTTGTTTTGAAGATCTCGAAGAGAAGGCCGAAATCAAATTTATAAGATAGTTTGGCACATTTCCGGTCTCTCCGTTTTCCCTAAAAATGTTGGTTACGGCGTCTAAATAACGCTAGAAGTTTAGGACCTGAAAAAATTACCAAAAATAGTAAACTGTGCTACAATTAAGGAAACTAGAAAACTAAAAGAGATAGTGTTGGGGATCCAAGTGGAATAGGAGGGTGGCCACAAATATCCACCTGGATCATCTTCATCTTTTGATTCATGTTTTTTTGTAGAGTTTGAGTCTTCCTCCTTTAGCACAAACTGTATCTTCTCATGTTCCTTTGGTAGGAATTTATGTTTAATAACATTTGTCACCTCTCTAAAAAACACAGCTCATTTGTACACAACCTTCCTTGTTTCTAGGTTCCAAAGCTTATAACCTTTTAAACCATCCTTCTACCAAACAAAGATACAACTTTCATATTTACTATCCAACTTGGTTCTTTTCTTCTTTGGAACATGGTCATATGCATCACAGCCAAATACCCTCAAATGTGAAAGAGAGGGTTTCTTACCAATCCATACCTCATGTGGAGTCTTATCCTCCAACAATGAGGGAGTTGTTTTATTAACCAGGTTCTCCACCACCTCTTCCCATAATACCTGTCCTAACCTGATACCATTGGGTGCGCTTCTTGCATTTTCCATCAACATCCTATTCATTCTTTCTGTAACTTTATTTTGCTGTGGTGTGTATGGAGTAGTCTTCTGTCATTCTATACCACACTTTCTACAGAACTCTTGAAATTCCTTCTTGTAGAAATATCGACCATTATCTATCCTCAACACCTTTATCTTCTTCTTTGTTTGGTTTTCCACAAGAGCCTTAAATTATTTAGACTTGTCAAAGACTTTAGATTTCTTCTTGAGGAAATATATCCATGTATTCCTTGACAAGTCATCTATAAATGATATACAGTACATAGACTTACCGAGTGATGGAAATGACATAGGTCCAAACACATCACTATGCACAAACTATAATATCCCTTTCGCCCTCTTAACTCTAGAGGGGAAACTCGCCCGATTCTGCTTCCCATATACACAATAATCACAGAAATCAAAATCTAGAGAGAAATTAGACATACCTTCTATCATACCATTACCATGAAGTATTCGAAGGCCCTTCTCTCCAATATGTCCAAGCCTTTGATCCCATAGCATTGTCCTTTCTCGAGAGACCACTAGATTTTCTGATCCACTTTCAGGAAACACAGAATTGTTGCACCCATCAATAATACTACTACCGAAAATCTTGTACAAAGTTTGAATCTGAACTCCCTGCATCAATACTAGCGTTCCCTAAACTATCTTGCAGGTATCTTTCTTGAACGTTGTTTTTACATCTACATCATCCATATTTCTTACAAAAATTAGATTTCTGTCCAATGCAGAAATATGCAAAATACCCAGAAGTGTTATAATCCTTCCACCTTGCAACTTCAACTTGAATTTTCTGCGCCCGACGATTCTAGCCTTCCTGTCATCCCCTAAGAAGACATCATGACCATCATATTTCTCATACTTGTAGAGCCACTCCCTATGGGGAGTGAAGTGAAAGGATGAACCTGAGTCAATCACCCATGCCTCATGATCTACATGCATACTTGAAGAAGAAGCCATGTACACATCCCCACCTTCATCTAAGGTGGTTTTCACAACTACGAAAATATCATCATCGGTTCGCTTTCCTTTCCGAGGATATTTAGGTCTATAGTCCTTTTTGAACTAACCTTCCTGTTACACGGGAATAGTGTCCACTGGGATGCTACTATTCCCACTAAAATGGGTGGCTATCTTAGAAACAAACAATCAAAGTATACTATTGATTCCTTTTATGAAAATAGATGAGAAGAAGACCAAGAGGGCCAACCTTAGTCTTGTGCTTGATTTCCTCTCTTTCTTGATAGAGTTTCGCTGCTTCTCCTTTGTCTGCCTAGCTTCAAAAGGACCTGTGGAATCACAGCAACATATTACTATGCAAGAAACAAGGATCTAAATTCATAAATAATGCAGGATCAGATGTGCATTAACCATATACATGCATATATAAACAAGTACACAAGAATATGGAAGGAAACAAGAATAGCTTTATTCAGATGAAAAAGTAGCAAGAAGATTACAACCACGTGCTTTGACCCAGAATCATCCTCTAGCTAAGAAGCCCTTCTTCACCTCAAGAAAAGCTAGATCACCCAACACTATGAATGTACACCAGAATACCAACAACACTTCTCTATAAGAAACAAAATTCCAACCTCTGGATCTCTGTGATGAGGGATCCATATATAGATGATTACAGAGAGGTGAGTCATCTTTTGGGATCTTGATTAGTGTCTTCTCTTTGATAGTTCCTGCTTCCACTTGGAGAATGATGATCTCTTACTCATCCTTGGTCGAAAATGGAGAGGCAAGTGTCAGAGGGGAAGCTTCTGGAAGATTCCATGATCTTCCACCTGGCATTTTTGTCCCTGCCATTTGTCCATTCCTGACCATCGCACCCTACAGAGGAGAAAATCAATATGCATTGCACCCTGTACAATGGGAAGGTGATATCCATCGCACCCTCTGCATTGAGCTTTCAGTATGGTCCAGTTTTGACCATTAATGAGCAGTTTTCAGTGGAGAACTTCTGGGAGATGATGTAATCAGTTGACCTTGTTCCTTTAGGCAGTGAAGCAACACTTTTAGGGACTTAAGAGCCCTCAGTTTATGGACATTTGTGATTGGGTTTGAAGTTCCCAAAAATGTCTATAACACCAAGAATATGGACACTACAAAAGGAATTGTACTAAGCTTAAATAGGAAAACAAAAAAAGGAAGAGGGAAGAATCTCACACAACTCAAGAGATGAAAGGTGAAGGAAAGAAGAAAAATGAGGAATATCCTCCGGATCTCTACTATGACTAGGTCAAACTCTTTACTTCTAGACTTCTTTCAAAGTTTTGAGTAGAATAAGAGCATGTAGAAATAAATTAAAATTGCATGGCTAAAACATACTCTAGAATCTAGCAACATGATGTACATAAGAGTTCTAGATGCTCATGTAGATGTAGCATTTATGATAAGAACAAAAATGCATAAGTAGAAATATCTAGGAGCATGGCACATATAGCTCAAGATATTCGTGTAGAAGAATCACACCTAGTATATGACCTCATACATGATGAAAGAAAAATTGATCATGATAAGAATCTTAGAAGACCTACATCATCAAAAGAAAGGAAAAAATTGTAAGGCAAGGATATTTAAGATCCTATGATGGAATCTTGAAAACAAGTTTCATGGACCAAAGCAAATGTCTCATTGGAAATCCCATTCATGGGTTTCAAGAAAATAATGATATACATGCAAGCTAAGATAAATCAAGAAGGGCCACATCAAAGGATCATAAAAGGAGAATCAAGATGAGGTATGTATGCATCAAATTTTAAGGCATGTTATCATTTTTATATTATTTAGTCATGGGTATAGTTATATAACATTATTAAGCATGAAAGAATCTCTTTCATCAAGAACATGCTTTAAGGCATGTGCCACAATGGAATGAAGGCCAGCAAAAGAATATGCTCTCATAAGGAGCATAAGATTCCTGACTAAGAAGCAATGAAGGAACGCTCTCACAAGAAGCGTTAGATGGTTGACCTATCTATCTGAGAAGAAGCAAATAAATAAAGAGATCAAGCATGTGAAGAACACCATGATCACTGAGAATCACTATCTGGCAAAATGCCTTGAAGATATCTCCTAAAATAAGGTAGGACAACTCTGGAAAGGACCCTTGACACTTATGAAGGCCTTGGAGATACAAAAGGTGAAGTTAACTGATTCTACTCTACAAACATGTCGTGTTGAAGAAACCATCTAACAAAATAAAAAGTAATGTTGAAACAATATCAGGATGAATTCATGATGTGCTACTAGGTCAAAGCATTTAACCTAGAAAATATTATGAAGCATCCATGAGGAGAGTATTTTGAAGCATGGATAATATGACAAAGGAGTAGCCAAGATGACAAGAAAAACCTGATAGTCACTTTCCACGAAGATTCTACTCTACAAATATGTCGTGATGAAGAAACCATCCAACAAAAGAAAAAGTACTGTTGAAACAATATCAAGATGAATTCATGATGGGCTACTAGGTCAAAGCATTTAACCTAGAAAATATTATGAAGAATCCATGAGGAGAGTATTTCGAAGCATGGATAATATGAAAAAGGAGTAGCCAAGATGACAAGAAAAACCTGATAGTCACTTTCCACGAAGAAATGACATGAGAAACCAAGAAGGAAAGTGATTGATGGATGGTGACCTACTTAGAAATAGTTTGATCGAAGACTTCATGACATCAAGAAAGGAATGAGATCAAGAAACTGAAGGATCCACGAAGAAGAAAACTGCTGATAAAGAAAAGAGTCCCCAGTTAAGAGGGAGCTCTGACAAGTCCCTGATTAAGAAGGATTTTTTGAATCACCCCCTATTACAAAGGAGTGACAATTGTGTTTTCCATTTCATGGGTCATGCACTAGACTAGCACTAATAGCCTTAAGTCTAAATGAAGGCCATGAATGGAAATGTAGACACAAGGTACACACAACATTATTGTCTTCATTTGGGAAGAAAGAATGGGAGGATTAGGTAATCGTCTGGCATCTGGTACTCTTTGAGGATGTGTAGGGTATCCAAGACAAGAGTAGGCAAGAGGACCAATATTCCTTGAGGGCTGGGTACCCAAGATAAGAATAGTCCTTGAAGGTCATACTCGGAGAACACCCAAGTGGGTATGTACCTTGAGAGACAATGATGAAGGTGTCTATAAATCACTTGTCTTGCCAACGTTGTAGCTCATGGTCTCGTAAGTAGATGGAGCTGTTAGTCAAGGAATTGCACTATGACAATGCTAATGAATATGATGCTATAATAGATGAATTGCTAATTTAGTTTCTCTTATGTGAATTCTTCAAGACTGATAATAGACAAACACCTTGTAATGTTGCATGAATACCTCCCTAGTTAAGAGGGAGTGTTGAAGGAAGTGTAACTAGGTTCGGTATTCATAAATGTACTTTTGATGTTTGTACTTATTCAAGAAAATAAATATTATTTTATAATATATTTCAATGAGTTTCTTGCTCATTGTAGTAGGTCTAGCACATGTCAAAGTGATATAGGTGAGTCAAATAGCCAAGAGAAAATATTGAATGCCTTAAAAGCATGTTACAGTGTGTATAAATATATATTAAAGTCAAAGGGAAACCTCCAAGCAAAGTCAAGTTTAATCCTATGTAATGATACCTTTAAGAAATCTCCTTCAAGCATGCTACACCACCATGGAAAATATGTGAATTATGCTCAACAATCAGCCATGAGACTACCCTCCAAATCAGCCTACAAACAACCCTCCAAGTCGGCCTACAAGTCGGTTTAAGTGGAGGGACAATCCTCTATTTATAGAGGCTATCCACTCCAAACATAACATACAACTTGGGCTCTGAAATCTACAAGCAAATAGAAGACAAGAAGACAAAAGGAACCCAAGATAAAAGGTCTGTTAGGGCAGCGACGAAAGAAGGAAGGACAACGGAGGTGCATGACTGTTTTGTAGGGAAGAAAACAGTCACACTTGCGAAGGAAGAGAGTGTTGGGTGTGGAGCTTGATTATCTTCTATATTCAAAGGTTTCAACCAGATGTATACCCCAGGAAGACTATACACCCCGCCAAACATGGGGGGGACTTGTCCCCCCTGCGGGGGTTCGGGGGCAGCGCCCCCGAAGCTAAAAATAGATGTAAAATTGCCTTGTAAAAGTATAGTAATTTCTAGTCAATCTGGTCCGTTCATTAGGCAGATGATTTGACGGTAGAAGTTATGTTTAATTTAGGGTTTTTTGCCCTAGAAGGAAACCCCTCACTATATATGAGGGAATTGTATTGCGTCTATGTAGAGTGAGGAAAAGAGAGGAGATTGAGAGCGAAGAGGGAGTTACAGTGGATCTGATTTAGGTTGTATCTCTTCAGTTTGATGGATAATATAATAAAAGAAGGACTGGATGTTTCTCCGTGGACATAGCCCAAACTGGGTGAACCACATATATTTGTGTCTCTCTTGTTTTACGCATTTTTTGTGTTTATATTTCTTCAATATTTTAGGTGTTCCATTACTCTATAATATATAATTTTCTAACAAAGAGGGCCTTTCTGCTATTATCACAACCCTCTACCACATTCCTATAAACTTCATCATTTGGGCCAAGTGCATACATCTAGAGTGCTCCTCACTCAAGCAAAGAAGTAAGGAAGAGGAACGAAGGAAATAGGGCTATCCTAAAGCCCATCAGAGTCACACGTGTGAGGAAATAGGTGGCTTCCTCTGTTGTCATAACAACCCTCCCTTAACAACCATGAAAATGTTCTTTGGTTGGAGAGTGAAGGGATCATAATAAGGGAAAGATACCTTCTTTAGAGCAAGTACAACAAGGTTACTAATAAGTTGAAAGAAGAATGAAGTGTTGAATTGAGGCTTATGTGATCCATATCAGGGTTATGAGAGATTTTTTGGCATAAATCACAAGATCTATCATTTGTCGACTCGTTTCAAACCAGCCAGTGTGGTTCATCATCAAGACAAGTTGAAGAACTAGATCCAGCTTTGCATGTTAAATAGCTTGAGCATAGCCTCCAACGGCTAGCTAGGCCAATGGATAAAATGGAGGCTCTGCTCAATCTATTTAACATACAAAGCTGGATCTGGTTCTTCAACTTGTCCTGACGATGAACCACACTGGCTAGTTCGAAACGCGTCGACAAGTGGAAGAATGAAGTGTCAGAGGAAGAAGGACGAAGTGATGTAAGAAGTGCCAGAGTATATGGTGCAGAAAGGAATGAAGACTTGACTTGTGCCTGGAGGTTCTCTTTGTCACGGTTCTAGGGTTTGGCATTGACTAATAAAAGCTTCAATAAGAGAAATTCACTAAAGGTTTTTCCTCTCAAGAGTAGAGAGGTTTTGACCGTGGTAGAGAGCCAATATCTTGTGTTCTTTTTTTTTTTTATGTGTTGGTAGTAGTTTGATGAATTACATGCATATGAAATAATAATAATAAGAAGAATAATCTAACAAGAAATGTAAAAAGACTGCACAAATTTTTATCAAGTAATGAAGAGTCACACTACACTAATTTTCCCTAGATTCTTCAACATGTTATTGAAGCTAAGGTGACACATCAAAGAAAGGGAAACTCAAGAACACTCATCAAGAAGAAGCACCTACAAAGTTGAAGCATCAAGCGTAGGAGTCTCAATCACTTCAAGGACAAGAAGGGTCTACAATCCATCATCCATCAAGGAGGTCTACAAAGCTATAAGAAGAGCCTTATATAAAGGCACTTACAAAGAAGAGAAGATTGAAGTAGGACCTACATCAAGCTACAAGTCTTCAAGCAAACATCATCACCAAGCAAGTCCACTTGGAGAAGGAAACTTTAAGAACATAAAGATCTAGGGAAGACATGCCATCGAGCCTTCAAGGAGGAAGAAAATCCATTGCATCTCAAAATATATCAAGTAAGTACATGTCCTCTTTTGAATATACATCAATGTATTTTTGCAAGGAAAGCAATAAATTGGTAGGCACCAATAAATTTCTTGCATGGAAGAAGAGGACTGATCTACTACTCAAGGAGAATGAACTCCTAGAGCATATCAAAGGGAGTATCACTATTCCTGCTAAGGAACATACTCAAGCCTTAGTCAAGTACAATAAGGATGAGACAAGAGCTCAAAGGATTCTGATAGAATCAATCAAAGACTCTCTCATTCCCCATGTCTCCAAGTTTGAGACATTGAAAGAAATATATGATAAGCTAGTAGAGCTATTCTCGGTATCTACAACCGGAGAAGTAATATATCTAAGGAATGAATTATACTATTAGGGTCCTATAATTTACAGGATCTCAAGGTAATTGAGTTATGTATCTCAACAATCCTATTTTGTAAATACTTGTCAATCTGCCAATGATTTCCAAATTAAAAAAATAAATAAATAAAAATGAAAAGAGGGTATAAATAAGAAGAATAAACAGAAAAAATAAAAATATTGAAAAAGGAAAAAGATTGAACCCCACCAAAAAGAAAGAAAATCAAAAAGAGACTAATATTGAAAGTGTTGCAAGTCTAAATGCCACTACTCATACATAGTTTTTTGTTTCATTTCTGTAAAATAAAGTTGTGTGCAACTTGTTCAAAATGCCACAATCAATTGCTTTAGTTTAGTCACAATGTTTAATCATGATTAGAATTCTTTAAATTAGATAGAGAAGGAAGGTTTATCCAACAATTTAATTTGGACAAATCATTAGTTAGGTAGAAAATGACATTGACCCAATAGTTTATTATGGGTCAATAGGAGAAATAAGGGATAGGATAGATATTTTTTTCCCTCTGCATGAAAGAAAATGAAAATGGGTTTGCTAGTCTAAGTGCACCCTAGAGATTAAAATAAAAAATGCTAGTCTAGCTAAGGGTAGGTAGATTTGGTGGGTTGCTTAAATGTCAACATGCATAAATTTTATCCTAAATTTGAGGATAGGGAAAGAGGAGAAAAGTTAATGTTATGCATTAACTAATTCAAAAAATTTATTGTTAATCCCTTATCCTAAGTTTAGAGGATAAATATGCACAGGGATAAAGTATTTCATTTCCCTATTTTTTCCCCTATCCTAAGTTTGGAAACAAAATTATGTGAGCACGAGCGGACAAAGCTTTTTGTCATTTGTGGTTAAATTTCCGTCACCTTTTACACTTAGGGGTTCAGTCCCCCGTTTCATCCACGACCATCAGCTCTTTTCGCCCCCTCTTCACATTCTCTCTTTACTTCTGGGGGGGTTCGGAAGGCGATTTCTTCCGCTGGGCTTTACTCCCTACGTGGCGCGTCCTCGTGATTTTGCACCCCCCCTGTTGATATCGTTTATCACCCATCACCCCCTCCAGAAACCACCATCCTGCATCCGCTCCTTTCGCGCCCCCATCACTCATCTTCCGCCAATCTCTTCCTGCCACCTGTCTCGATTGTTAATCGTTCATTAATGGCCCCACATCATTTCCAATGAGAATTTTCTTCTGCATTTAAATAGATCCATAGCTCGCCATTACCAATATTTCACTGCTCATTCTTTTCACGCATATTCATAATTTCTTGCAACAGTCTCTATCAGAGCTCCTTGCCACCATCATCCTGACAATTGCTGACGTCTCTGTTCATTTTCTCGTGACTGAGTATTTTGTCCAAGATTGGTAAGCCCTATTTTGTCTATTCATTTATTTCAGAAAATGTTGCAGCCATGCCTCCTAAATCCAAGACCTAGGACCAGGACCTTAACCCATTGATTCCATGTTCTGTAGACCTGGATCGTACACCATTGGCAGACAAAGATTACTGGATAACTGAGACATTTTTCGAATGTGGTTTCCTCGAGCTATATTGCTGGTTAGAAGAGAAGCACACTAATAAAACTGATGAGATAGGACTGTGGGAGTCAAATCTTCCCCACTCTATCTTTCCCGTGACTTTTGAAGCCCCATAATTCACTAGGAGATGCCAAGCTTGCTATGTCCCTCCCCAAAGAGGCATAATTGCACCTACAGGGACATCCTTTTTACCATCACAGCCAAATCTATTGACCAAATGATGCTAGCCCCTTCTGTGGAAAATTCTGCCCTTTTCTCCGTGGAAGCCCTCACCCAACTTTATCAAAAGCTGGATTTTGCCACAAGAGCTAGGATTTTTTATATTTTCCAGCTAGAAAATTCCCAATTGCCCAAGAATAATTCTCCTTATCGTTCTTCCATTTTCCCTGATCAAGCCAAACAAATTATTTCTATCCTTTGTCATATCCTAGGCTACCATTCTGATCAGTGGTTGGATGAGCCTATTTTAGGGTTCCTTTGCACATTTTCCACAGACAACAAGCCCTCTACAATTTTCAAATTCAGTCAATTCTTGGCTAAAAATATCCATGAGTAGTTCATCAATTTTCCTATAGAGAAGGTGTTTAGTTACACCTCTATTTTAGTCTACATGTTAATCTATTACCAATAAGAAAAGTTCAGTTTTGCATTGAAAAAATTGGATGATGCAGGTGATCAACAACCAGTGATCTTTTGGACATCACTAGTCATGAAACAACAACAAGAATTCACCTACAAGCAATTCTCCACAGTGCAGTGCAACTCAGGATCAACGAGGAGATCAAACGAATATCCAACTATGAACATTCTCCACAGTGTAGTGCAACTTAGGATCAACGAGGAGATCAAATGAATATTACATCTATCAGACCAAGTAAAGACTGGAAATTGGTACCTGTACCAGAATTACACAGAGATTAGGGTCTATGGATGTGAATTGGCTCCCTACAAGCTCTCCAAGTACCTCCCAATGAGGATGTTCACACTAGAATATATCAGACAAATTTTAAACTTAGATGAGATCAACTTTGTAGTAGCAAAGAAGAAGGCACAATTTAGGATTAAAACACAAGTGGGTCCATTTGTGCAACACAAGAACAACTGGGGAAGAGGCAGATAAGATACTAAAGGAAATGAAGTTCAGTTTGAGCTTCACATGGTATTATGACCCATCATTTCAAAACTCAAAGTGGACAATAAGAACACTCCCTACATTCATACTTCTAGGCCAGAGATAGAACAATATGCCAATTAGTTGGAGTGGGCAGAAAATACCCTACAAGAAGATGAAGAGCAGCTAGTTTCCACTTCTAATTTGCAGACTCCTGTTCCTTAGGAAAAATCCAGGAAAAGGCAGAGGGAGGAAGGATAATCATCTACAACTAGGAGTGAAGCCAAAGAATTTAGAATCAGTTACAGAAAGAGGCCCAAGGTGACTCACAAACTAGAAGTAGACAAAGAAATGGAAGAACATGCGACTATCATCATCACAGATTCTTCACCAGCCACCATGAAGTTCACTAATTCTCCTTCTGAACCTTCATCTTCATAGGGTCACAAGGAGACCGATTTGGAAACTCACCCTATCTAGACAAAAAAAGGAAAAAACAATGTTTGACAGATACAAGGAAATAAAGCTCAAAAATGAGATTTTGAATAACAACATCTATAACCAAGTCTAGAAGCAGACTTCCAGTTCACAAAGTAGACTTCTGTCAGTATATGTTACTTAACATGGCATAATGAAAATGTCCTTCCTTAAGGTCCATACTTCACAACCCAAATTAGTCGCTGACTACAAGAGCACCACCTTTGAGTTCAACACAAAGGACATACATCCCATTGATCAAATGGAGATGCACAAAAAAACTGGTGAGATGATATCCTCCACTCTCACTAATACTGCCATGTCTTTATCCAAATTGTAGGTTTCTTTTGCAAATGTACAGTCACAATTGAAGATGGAGAAGGTCTCCTCCTTGGACAAAGACAACAAGATCAAGTCTTTGGAAGACTTGGTGATCAAGATAGGGTATGAACCTAAGGATGTTATTGCTACTGAAGAAATTATTAAGAAGAAAAACTTGGACATTGAAGCATTGAGGAAACAAATCAATATGCCAGCTACAGAAGATCTAATGACCAAGGCCATCGTAGAGGATGAAGCTTAGAAAAATATATGATGAAACTAATTATTGATCAAAACATACAGATCAGACAGACGGAAGCAGAGCTGGAAAAGCTGGTAAAGGAGAAGGAAGACAAATTGAATATAGCCATTGTCCCCTTAGATGTTGTACCTCTTTCTCAATTTCCATCAACAGGAACAACTACTGCACCTATTACTTCAAATTAGACTCCCAGTGCTTAAAAAGTAGCACAAACACTGCAAAAAATGTCCTTGCAATCAAAGGAAATTGAGACTTTGTAGAGCCAACTCAAAACTTTGGAAGTCCAGAAGGCCAAAGCTGAAGCTGCTCGGGCTGCTGAATTAGAAAAAAATCAGAGACTTTTGAAAAAGCTACGCCAAGTAGAAAGAGACACATCTATTTGCCAGATTGTGGTCCAAGCCAAGGAAACAATTTGGATGAACATACTTGACTCAATGAATGAGATTTGGCCTTCTATTTAGATTGTATTTGAACAAAAAGAGTTAATAGAGAAGGCCACTCAGACCATTGTGCAAGGAAGGGAAAAGCTTTGAGAAATGCCAACTGAAGCTACCAATATTATCATGTTCTTAAATTCAAAATATAGGTATCAGATGGAGGAAGCAAGAATCAATGACAAAATTGCTATCATTTTGGAAGGAAAGAAAGTCTTGACCAAAAGAAATCTTATTGACCAGTTGGAGGAAAAGTGTGAGACCTTGGAGCTACAAGTGAACAAATTTACCAACATGATTGAAACCTTAATGCAAAAGGGGTTGCCCAATATTTATGTTATCAATGACAAGCCGATCACTAAGGAGGACTACATCCCGAAAATGAAAGAGGTAGCCAAAATCAGCACCAAGTTCAGTTGAATAAGAGGAAGTATGACAACAAAAGCATTTCTGGAGACTATGTCAAATGATTTCCATGTGTAGAATGAGGTAAAAATATTTTTACCGTGAAACCAACTTTTGCTAAGTATACAGAGGTAGATGAAATCTACCGCAGGGTGACAAAGTTAACAATGCCAGATGAAAAGAGATGGGAAGAGTTACTTGATTTACTGGACTAAGCAGTAACTCAGCAACAGTGAAAGGTTTTGTCAGCACAACAGCCGGCGCAAGTTTCAGTTCAACATCACATTCTATTTTGAATGACTCGGCAATAGAAACCACCCAAATAGGGCCACCGTTTCCCTCAACAGCCTACGTGGCCTATTTTTCCTACCAAATTAGATATATTAGTTTGTAACTAGGCTAATAATACATTGTCAATTTGACAACGATCTTGTAGAGCATTATTGAAATTTTTATTATAAATACTTCACTGTTTGAAGTATTAAGGGTTGATTTCCGGATGTAATTTTTGCTGCATATTGTAACTTTGAATTACTGGAGCATCAATAATACATGTACCTTTCACAAGATTCATGTGGTGTGTTAAATGGTGATGTGTTTATTTTCTCTATTTGTTTAGGCGTTGTTATTTCTTTCCTCTGTTATTCTAAATCTAAATTAATCAACAGAAACTGTGATAAATAGGATTCATTATCAAGAGTACCCTATTTTGGCTGTTGTTAATTTTAATGTTTTCTACTAAAGTCAGGATAAAGAATTCTTAATTGCTCTTTTTTCTCTACTGAAACTTACAATTCTACTTTTCTACCATCCATTTAAAGTCCGAAAAGGTCCATTTACTGCAACCTAGCTTACCATGTGAGAACCCCTTTAAAAATTGATGAACAAACTCCAGTTTAGTTTATAGACTCCATAGCCCAATGGAATTATAACATTCAAATCAACTAAACCTTTCAAATAAAAACAAACAAGGACAGTCATAACTAGCCTAAAATTTACCAAAAACAAAGCTAAATTAAATAGAGAGATCCCCCTCTAAAGCTGGCACGGCTAGATCCCAGCTTCCAAAGTCGTTTTAATGTTGTGTAATGTGTTTACTCCCTCAACCTCAAAAATACAAAACGACAACATATGCAAGATGAAGATAACAAGGGAAGGAACAACTCCCTACTTCATGAAAATATTTAAAATGAGAGATCAACTTCAAGAGCTTGGGGAAGTCATGTCTGACAGAGAGATGACAACTGTAGTACTCAATGCTCTACCTGAGGAGGGGGAAACTTCACAACTAATATATATTCCAAGAAGGAAGCAACCACTCTCAATGAAATGTGGTCTCTATGCAGAACAAAGGAAACCATACTTAAGGCAAAAGAAGATGTGGGATCAAAGGAGCAAGCATTTTCTACCCTGGCCAAAAGAAAGGGTAAATTTGGCAAGTGTGGTCCACAAAGAACAAACAACAAAGACATGTCCAGTGTCTAATGTTTTGGATGCCAAGAATATGGACACTACAAAAGGAATTGTCCTAAGCTTAAAAAGGACAACAACAAAAGGAAGAGGGAAGAAGCTCACATAACTCAAGACATGAAAGAAGAAGGAAAGAAGCAAAAGAAGGAAGATCTTTCAGATTTCTACTATGATTAGGTCAAACTCTTTACTTCTAGACTTATTTCAAAATTTTGAGTAGAATAGGAGAATGTAGAAATAAATTAAAATTGCATGGCTAAAAACATCCAACATGTTGTACATAAGAATTCTAGATACTCATGTAGATGTAGCATTTATAAGAAACAAAATGCATAAGTAGAAATATCTAGGAGCATGGTAGATATAGCTCAAGGTATTCGTGTAGAAGAAGCATACCTAGTATAGGACCTCATACATTATGAAAGAAAAATTGATCATGATAAGAATTTTAGAAGACCTACATCATCAAAAGAAAGGAAACATTTGCAAGGCAAGGATATTTAAGATCCTATGATAGAATATTCAAAAGAAGGTTCATGGGCCAAAGCAAATGTCTCATTAGGAATCCCATTCATGGGTTTCAATTAAATAATGATTTACAGGCAAGCTAAGATGAAGCAAGAAGGACCACACCAAAGGACGATCAAAGGGGAATCAAGATGAGGTATGTATGCATAAAAGTTTAAGTCATGCTATCATTTGTATATTATTGAGTCATGGGTATATTTATATAACATGATCAAGCATGAAAGAATCTCTTTCACCAAGAACATGATCGAAGGCATGTACTAGAATTCAATGAAGGTCAACAAAACAATATGCTCACATAAGGAGCACACGTTTGCTGGCTAAGAAGCAATAAAGGAATGGTCTCACAAGAAGCATTAGATGGTTGACCTATCTATCTGAGAAGAACCAAATAAAGAAAGAGATCAAGCATGTGAAGAACACCATGATCACCAAGAATCACTATCTAACAAAATGACTTGAAGATATCTCTCGAGAAGGCAGGACAACTGTGATAAAGGAAGAAAGGACACTTGACTCCTATGAAGTCCTTGGAGATACAAAAGGTGCAAATAATTGATTCTACTCTACAAAGAAAAAGTAATGTTGAAACAATATCAAGATGAAGTCATGAAGGGCTACTAGGTCAAAGCATGTAACCTAGGAAGCACTATGAAGCATCCATGAGGAGAGTATTCTGAAGCATGGAAAAGATGACAAAGGAGTAGCCAAGATGAAAAGAAAAACTTGATAGTCACTTTCCACAAAGAAATGAAATGCAAACCAAGAAGCAAAGTGATCAATGGAAGATGCCCTACTTAGAATAAGTTCGATTGAAGACTTCATGGCGTCAAGAAAGGAAGGAGATCAAGCAACTAAAGGACCCATGACGAAGAAAAATACGGATAAAGGAAAGAGTCCCCAGTTAAGAGGGAGTTCTAACAATTCCCTGATCAAGAAGGATTTTTTGTATCACCCTTGATTACAAAGGAGTGACAATTGTGTTTTTCATTTCATGGGTCATGCACTAGACCAAGACTAACAAACGTAAGTCTAGATGAAGGCCATGAATGGAAATGTAGACACAATATAGACACAACATTCTTGTCTTCATTTGGGAAGAAAGAATGGGAGGATTAGGTAATCATCTGGCATCCGTACTCTTTGAGGATGTGTAGGGCATCCAAGACAAGAGTAGGCAAGAGGACCGATATTTTTTGAGGGCTGGGAACCCAAGATAAGAATAGTCCTTGAAGGTCATACTTGGAGAACACCTGGGTAGGTATGTACCTTGATAGACAATGATGAAGGTGTCTATAAATCACAGGTCTCACCAGCATCATAGCTCATGGTCTCGTAAAGAGATGGAGCTGTTAGACAAGGCCTTGCACTATGACAATGCTGATGAATATGATGCTATAACATATGAATTGCTAATCTGGTTTCTCTTTTGTGAATTCTTCAAGATTGATAATAGACAAACACCTTATAATTTTGTATGAATACCTCCCTAGTTAAGAGGGAGTGTTGAAGGAAGTGTAACTAGGTCCGGTCTTCATAAATGTACTTTTGTTATTTTTACTTATTCAAGAAAATAAATATTATTTTATAATATATGTCAATGAGTTTCTTGCTCATTGAGGTATGTCTAGCAAATGTCAAAGTGCTATAGGTGAGTCAAATAGTCAAGAGAAAATATTGAAAGCCTTAAGGGCATGTTACACTATGTATAAATATATATTAAAGTCAAATAGAAACCTCCAAGCAAAGTCAAGTCTAATCCTATGTAATGACACCTTTAAGAAAGCTCCTTCAAGCATGGTACATCACCATGGAAAATGTGTGAAGTATGCTCAACAAATCAGCCGCCAAACTGCCCTCCAAATCAGCCTACAAACAACCCTCTAAGTCGGCCTACTAGCAACCAGCCAAGTTAGCCTACAAGTCGGCTTAAGTGGAGGGACAATCCTCTATTTATAGAGGCTATCCAATCCAAACATAATATACAATTTGGGCTTTGAAATACACATGAAAATAGAAGACAAGAAGATAAAAGGAAGTCGAGATAAAAGGTATGTTAGGGAAGCGAAGAAAGAATGAAGGACAACGAACGTGAAGACTAGTTTTTAGGGCAAAAAATAGTCACACGTGTGAAGGAAGAGAGGGTCTTTCTGTTGTTATCATAGCCCTCTACCACAATCCTATAAACATCATCATTTGGGCCAAGTGCATACATCTAGAGTGCCTCTCACTCAAGTGAAGAAGTAAGGAAGAGGAATGAAGGAAATATTATTGTCACATGTGCGAGGAAATAGGAGGCTGCCTCTGCTGTCATAACAACCCTTCCTTGATAGTCATGGAAAAGTTCTTTGGCTGGAGAGTGAAGGGATCATCATAAGGGAAATACACCTTCTCTAGAGAAATTACAAGAAGGTTACTAATGCTTTGCAAGAAGAACAAAGTGTTAGAGGAAGAAGGACGAAGTGCCGGAAGAAGTGCTGGAAAATATGGTGCAGAAAGGAGTGACAACTTGACTTGTGCTTGGAGGATCTCTTTATCAGAGGTCTAGGGTTTGGCATTGATCGATAGAAGCTTCAATAAAAGAAATTCAATAAATGGTTTTCCTCTCAAGAGTAGAGAGGTTTTAGCCCTAGTAGAGAGCCAACATCTTTTGTTCTTGTTTTTATGTTTTGGTAGCAGATTGATGAAGTACACACATATGCACTAATGATAAGAAGAAGAAGAATAAGCTAACAAGAAAAGTAAAAAGACTCCACAAATTGTTATCAAGTAATGAAGAATCACACTACACTACTTTTCCCTAGATTATTCAACATTGAGAACCCATCCATCATGGAAAACTAGGATGATCCCACTACTTTTTGCAAAATGTAATCCATTTTGGGCAAGGGGTAATTATCCTTTATAGAAGTTCTATTCAGGTTTTTGAAGTACACATCTAATATAATCTCCCCATTTTTCTTTCTGATAGGGACTAAATTGGCCACCCAATTATAGTACTTCAAGGGCAAATTTTATTATTATTATCCTGGAGCAACTTCTTAACCTCCTTTTCAATTAGTGGGAGTAGTAAGGGATTTATTTTCTTGAGCTTCTACTTGTAGGGCTTCATTCTAGCCTTCAAAGGAATTTTGTGTTGAATGATACTGGGATCGAAGGTATTCAAATCATCGTAGGACAAAGTGAAAACATCAATATATTTTTTAAACAGATCAAGATATCTTTGGTTGTAGTCTTTTGGGATCCTTTTAGTGAGCACAACAATATTGGGTTCTTGTTCTATGCCAATATTACAGTCTTCTACATACTCCTTATGCTCTTTCTTTGTTGGTTGGAAAACTATGACATTTGCATTAAACAATGTTTGTAGAGGAATCAACCCTCTGGGAATTGTGTTTCCATTCAGCTGCAAAATTTTCTGGCCAACAATTGTTTCCTCCCAAGATACATGTTTTTCTTCCTCTACATCTTCACCCTCTTGGTCTATCATTGTATTAGAGAATTCTCCAATTACCCCCATAAAATGTTCAATCTGATCTTCATCCTCAAAACCTACCAGTATTTCACATTATCTGGTACTAAGGGTTTGTACCTGACTTCAACCTTATACCTGAGATGGTGGTTCTATGGTGGCTTGAAGGTACTTGCAGTAGTTGCTAAAGAATCAACCATCCTATTCTGTTCTCTAGGTAGAAATTGGATGTTGAAGTCTAGAAATAAATTTTCAATTAAGTCCCATGCCTCATTTCTATATGACCTCAGTCTTGGATGTTTGGTTTGGCACTGATTCCTAACCTCTTTGACAATCATCTATGAATCTCCATAGACTGACAAAAATTCAACCTTTAAGTTTCTAGCAGCTTGCAGGTGCAACACCAAGGCCTTGTACTCTACAACCTTATTTGTAGCATCAAATTCCAACTTGTATGCTAGAGGAATGATGCTACCTGCCGAAGATTTCAGGAATGCTTATGCTCCATTTCCTTCTTCGGAGTAGGTTCCATCAAAATACATTTTCCACACACTATCAATGTTTGTTTGCTGAAAATTATCCTGTGAGTTATTCTCCATCTTAGTGTCTTGTACAAGTGGATCATCCATCTTTAACATAAAACATGAAAAGCCCCTTTCCAAACCATATATTAGAGAATTATTGGAGTTATCTTCCCTTGTGACAATTTTCACAAACTTGGATTCTCTATATAGTATACACTCTTCACCACCAAAAATAGGTATAGTGGCATATTAAGGTATAATTTGAAAGACCCTCCAAGCTTCATCCCCCAAGATTTGGAGAGGAGCACACCAAATCCAGCAGGGATATCTGCAACCACAATTTCCCATCACCACATTTTTTTACAGGAATTTGGGCTAGATAAACAACCAGGTATTTGATCATTCCCAGGCACTTGATTTTTTGGAATCGAAGGAAGACAAGTCCTTATATGGCCTAGTTATTTGTAGACCAATTTTTTTCCATAACAGACAAAGGCATCAGATTATGAGAGGCCCATGAATCAAGCATAAAATTATGAAACAATATTCATGGATTACTAGGGTAACAAAGAATGGAGGAGTGCAAGTGCTCCTCCACATGTGAGCCAAACATGACTATCTCAAATCATAATTCCTATGCAACTAGACTAACATGAAATCAACAAACTACTTACAATATGCATATATCTCTTCCTCACCCAAGGGGACCTTCAAATTCTCCCCTTATCCTTCCTAGTCTACCCAATTTTCTCCTTCTGAATGAGAAAATAATTGGTTTTCTTGAACTTCAATGGCATCTTCAATATTTTCATCTGGGTCATCTTCTAGATACAAGGGAGGTTGTATTTGGTTTTGTTGATTCCTTATTTCCTTTTGTAAAAATTTCAAAGAAGGCCTTCTATATCATGGATTAAAACTTCTATTGGGACCTTGTTGGACATGTCTCGGAGGGCTTTTGCTTTCCAATTTATGCTTCACAAATTTATTTGATAGGTTCCTAATTAATTTATTCATTTTATATAACTCCTGCTCTTGGGTTTCCCTAACTAGACTAGAGGAGATAGCTTCTTCCTTTCCCCATCTCCTGTCATCATGATCTCCCTTTCCTTTCCATTTTCTAATGGATGCAAAGTTTTCTTCGACCTCCAGAGCATCAATTTGGATCTGATCCATTGTGTAGGATTTTCATTCTCAGAGGGTAAAACTAAAGTCCTATTCAAAGGCCCCAATAAAGACCACCTTAGTAGCTTCTTGTGGAGGTTTAATCTCAGCAGGTAAACTGTTATACAATTTATTAAATCTTTTTATGATTTCAGTGACATCGTCATTATGCCTTTTCTTTATTACATTGAACTCAATGAGGAAATATCCATGGTCCTTCTTTTCTCCCCATTTCTGCATGAAATTGTTCTCCAATTCCTCCCAAGTATTGATTGAGGCATTAGGTAAGGTATTGAACCATTTTCTGGCCTCCCCATCTAGGGACTAAATAAACAATCTCGAGACTACATCCATATGCTCTACATTTAAATTCTTAGCATATGAAAAAAATACTTCTATGTGTCTTTGGGCTGAAATATCATCCTCCCAAGTAAACCTAGGTAGGAGCTTCAGGTAATCTTGGAGCATGGCATGCATAGGATGCTAGAGGTTAAGTGGGGCATATCTGTTAAGTAGGAAGCCAGGGACAACCATGTTTTGCAATGGGGGTCAAAAAATATTTATAACAGGGCCTGGTTGAACAATGTTTATTGGAAGAGGGGGTGGAGGAGATATGGAAACTTTGGAGGTAGTAGGGATAAAAATGTCTTTAACTTCTTCACCCTCAGGGAAAAAGTTAGTAGTAAAAGGATCATGACTGGTAGAAACTTTTTCAGATTTTAGATCTGGGAAAAGGAATTTGGAGGGGAGAAACAGGCCTTTTGAGGGGTCCAACTTCCTGGTTGAGGATTCAGGGAATCTTATTTCAAATTTTTGAGAGCTAGAAGGTGAGAACTCTAAAGTAACAATGATTGGTTCTGAGGTCCTCAAATTTATTTCTCTCCAAATTTTTCTGGAAACAATTCTCTTTACGTCGAAAACAAGAGGAATATTTTGCTAAGAGGTATTAGAGCAAGTGTGAGGCCTTCTTAAAGTCAAGATGAAGGACTTAAAAGCTTGACAATAGAGTTGCTAGGGTGATAGATATCAACCCACACTTCCTTTCTAAGCCAACAAAAGGAATGTACAAAAATATATACCCAAGGAAGTATATTCAAACTTGTCCCTGACAATGGTGCCAGGAGATGTGGCTCCTAGAGACAACCTCCAGGATGATAAAGAGGTCAGTGTCTAAGACATATTATAGTGTCCGAAGGATATATCAGTGGTTTGAAATCTTTGACCATATCATGAATTAAATTTTGTTCATATATCTTATCCAAAGGTAGATTCAATCAACACACATATCGAGTACTCTTTTATTTGATTTAACATTTAGATCTGGAGGCTTGCTTGCAAAATACATATAAATATTGGTCATTGTAATAAGGATGAGAATAAGAACATAAGGAAAAGGAAATTAATACAGAGGGTTGATAAACATAATCCTATGCATCAAGATCCAATAGAAAACATGAAACAAATAATGTAAGTGGGAATTTTAGAGAGTGCAAAGCGCATTTTAAGGACATTCAAACTCATACATCGCATACACCATTTATAAAAACATGACATAGATGAATCCATAAAATTTAGATTATGTCTAGCAACTAAAATTACACACCTTTTAGGAGGAAAGAAACACATATGAAAAATAACAAATAATCACATACTATAGATTTCATCATTGAGAATCACCATAACTTCGTTATTAATATTCAAAAGAAATAAATCTCACACAAGAACTTTTATTATATTCTTGAAATGAAATATTTACATAAACATGAAAAACATGAGGTGTCATGATGGACACAACAAAATATCTTCATCCTGGACCTGCTAATTCCTTTGGAAGGGACACTGGATAAATAATTTGAAGTTGAGGTAGCTTAACAAATTGATCACACTTCTGCCACAACGTTGGGTTTGGAAAAGGAGAGCGAAGGTGGCTATGATATGCTATCTTCAGGTTTCTAAGCTTGGTGTGACCATAGGGTTTCCTTTCCCATGATTTGGGGGTTTTAGGCGCTATTTTCTTAATTTTACTCATAAGGGAAAGAATTGAGTGATGAGGATTGTGAAATACTGGTGACCAGAAGAAATTGGGCGTCGAGGCACTGGAGGTGCTCTACACTTAGTTGATGGCCGAACAGGGTTGATCAAAGGAGGAGCGACAGGGGGACACCATTGGTAACAAACAATTTGAAATTCCAACGACTAATGTGTGGTAGTTTTATAGGTGGGGAGCACGGTGGAGTGACACACGGATGAGGATGTTAGAAATAATGAGAAGGGGGTGAATGGATATTTTCTTTCAATTGTTATTATTACCAGTTAGATTCTTCACAATTTAATCAGAGAAATGTATAAGAATAATTTTATTGAGCATAAAAGAATAAGTACAATGTATGCCAATTATTGCCAAGCACCAACTTGGCTTTTGATGAGGCTCCGACCCTATCTCGTCCAAGGCACTGACCTTGAGTTTAGGAGCACCAACTCGTAGGAAACCAATATTGTGTTTTAATAAAGAATGTAGATAAAATTTACAATAAATGCTTCACTGTCTAAAGGCAATCCTCCTTCACTGCTCATTGTGCTATCTTCAGTTCAAGATTGCATTACTTCACCATTTTGCACCATACCACACCATCTCCACTTCTTTATCAATATTGTACCAGATTTTTTAGGATGACTTCTCCACTGTTTCAATCACCAGATTATCTCAAGACAAATTAAACACTGCCGCACCAAGATTAAATGAATTCGTTAGATCAAGAATGCTTCATTTCACCAATCTGCACCATATTGCACCATCTCCACTTCTTGTATCAATACTGCACTAAATTTTGCACCATAGACATCACTGCTATAGTCTTAGTTTATAGTCTAGCTATATCACAAAAATCAACCCATTGCACGCTACTATCCAAGCCAATGTCTACTTCTATCCAAGGTGTTGTCTCATTCTCAATCCATTGTCTAAATGATACCACTGTCAGTCCACTTGATTTTTAGGCACAGTCACTTAATCCATGTCACAATGCTTTTACCATACACCAAACTATTTAACACAGCCTGAGGTATCTTCTCCTCAGAGTGCGTTATCTGAGAGACAATCCACCAAACCAGGCTAGACACCAATCCGAGAAGTAGTCCACTTCACTATGTCAAGAGAGCATACTGCACTATTTTCAACGCTTTAAAAGTAATGATGTCCGAGAGGTATTTTCCTTTAATCAAGCTGCACTTGCATGCTTCTGAAGGTTAACACCCTACCACAATCATAAGCTATGACTGCACTTATTACATAGAGGCACAGTCAAGTGAAGGTATAGTTCTGTTCTTGAAGCCTGAGGTCTAGAAGTATAACCTAAGATCTTTAACCCTCCTTAGTCAATGTTCATGAGATGTGAACCTTCTTTTGTTTGTTCTATGATTGTATGCTGAAGTATTGGATCAAAATAAGGTCAAACATCCCATATTTATAGTGTTTTTACAGTTGAACAAGCAAAGAGACATGTCTCATAGGTAGGTCGACATGAGAGGCCATCATAGGTTGACTCACTATTCAGAATAATAACCTTTTCTTAAAAAATCTATATCTCCCAAACCGCCTGGAGTTTCGGGCCAAGTAATAGCTAGTTGGAAAGGAAAAATTATGTTGTTAAATATGATGTAGGTGTCATAAAGGAATTTTTTCTCTAAGGTAGAAAAAAATATTTTTTAATGTGACTGATTATTTATTAGTGCATAAATGGAGGTAGGGCAGAATGCCTTTGAGTGTTGGGATTCTTCACGGTTTGATTTCTTCATTTATTGTATTCATAATCTTGTACTTGCCTTCTTCAACATAGAGTCACCATCATGATGTCCTTGATTTCCTTCTTCATTGCCTTATCTTCTTCAACACAGGGTCACCATCATTATGTAGTCTTCATTATTAGGATCATCGGAGGTAAGAACATCAAACTTCACATCATTGGAGATTTGTCATCCAATCATAAAGTGTGGTCCACATAAGTAATCATGTAGTATTTTATCATAGACATGTCATCATAGTCCAGTCATCCAATGCATGTCTTCTAGATCTTCATCAAGTACAATGATATGGTAGTCTTTCATTATGATCATCAAGATACATGAATGACACTTCATTTGTGTCTTGACAACTTCAAGGGTTATGACATCATTTGGAATCTCAAGAATATTTGTCATCCCTGCCAATACCATATTGACATCAATGACAACCTAGATTAAAATCCTCCCCATTTGTCATTGATGGAAATATTCTTGTCCTTCCAACATTCTCTCCCCCTTTGACATCAATGGAAAATGGGGTGCCCAAGTACTCCCCCTATCAAGTTGATCCCCCGGTCATGATGCTCCTTAGTAAAAATGTCTGCTTAATGTGATGCAAGAGCAATAACCCCCATATTTTAGCGAAGGTGTTCAAATGATTCATGTGTAAGAGGCTTTGTGAAGATATCTGCAATTTGTTCTTTTGTATTGAGTACTCCAACTTGATGTTTTGTTCAGTGACCTTTTCATGGAGAAAGTAATATTTGATTGGAATATGTTTGGTCTTTGAGTGCATGACTGAATTTTTTGAGAGACTAATGGCACTAGCGTTGTCACAATAGATGTTGATTGGTTATTTAGTTTATATGTTGACGTCCTTTAAATATTTCTTCATCCATAGTATCTGTGTACAACAATCTGAAACAACTATGTATTCGTCTTCAGCTGTGGAAAGAGATATAGATGATTGTTTTTTGCTGAGCCAAGATACTAGACAATCTCCCATGAAGAATGCATTTCCATTGATACTTTTTTGATCATCCATGCTTCTAGCCCAATCAACATCAGTGTAATCTGTCACTGTAAGAGTTGTGCTTTTGGGATACCAAAGACCAAAGTCAGGATTTCCTTTCAAGTACCTGAGAATCCTTTTCACAACCAACAAATGGGATTTCTTAGGAGTTGATTAAAATCTTTCCACCATTCCTACTATTTGTATAATGTTGGGTCTTGTAGTAGTTAAGTATAGGAGAGATCCAATTGTTTACCTGTAAAGAGTTGTATCTATCTAGGGGGATTCATCATATTTACTCAATTTGTAGTCTATGGTCATCGATGTGCTCATAGGTGAACAATCTTCCATCCCATATATTTTGAGCATGTCTTTAAGATATTTTTCTTGAGATATGAACATGCCTGCTGTGGTTTGAGATACTTGTAGTCCAATGAAGTAAGATAACTCACCAATCATTGACATTTCGAACTCTTTAGACATATTTTGAGTAAATTCATGGCTCATCTCATCATTATTGCTAGCAAAAATCATATCAACATAGACAAGAGTGACTAGTATCTTATCCTCGTTCATCTTCATGTAGAGATTACTTCTTGCCACCCTCTTTTTGAAGTCCTGTTGTTGTATATAGTGATCCAATCTTGTGTACCAAGCTCTAGGAGATTGTTTCAACCCATATAATTCCTTTTCCAACCTACATACAAGGTATTTTCCTTCTGGTAGATCAAACCCTTTTAGTTGCTGCATGTAGACTTCTTCCTTGAGTTCTCCATTCAAAAATGCTCATTTTTACGTCCATTTGATAGACTTTGAATCCTTTTGATCAAGAAAATGCCAAGAACATCCTTATAACTTCCATATTAGCTACCAGTGCAAAGGTTTCTTCAACGTCAATTCCTTCAATTTGTGAATAACCTTTACTAACAAGCCTTGCCTTATTTATGATGATGTGTCCTTCTTCATTCATTTTTTTTTGAACACCCACTTGGTTCCAATTATATTTTTATCCTTTGGACGAGGTACCAACTCCCATGTCTCATTCTTTTTGATTTGAGACATTTCTTCTTCCATGGCTTCCACCCAATGAGGATCCTTGCTTGAGTAAAAGTTTATGGTTTTGTTGATTTTAGGTATGTTATATGCCCAGAGCAATTTATTTCAATTTTCACAGTTAGCTCCATATATTTTCCAGGTTAGCAATCACATCAGCATTAAAGTAAACTACAGATAGAACATAAACATAAATCGCAGAAGACAAGCCAAGACAAGATGACACAAGATTTGGCGCTAGCCAGGGACAAACCCCAAAATGGGGAAACCCTTGATCAATTCTTCTTATATGTTCTTCAATAGTTCAACAGAGAGAGAGAGAGAGAGAGAGAGAGAGAGAGAGAGA
>APFE030814032.1:19143-30951 GCA_000404065.3 Pinus taeda | reverse complement strand
GAAGATGATACATGAGATCAGTTGAAGACATGCTGCTTCAACTAATTCTCCAAGGTGACTCCTTCACCTATCGTTGTGTTGCATTTCATCATCATGTTGCACCTCACCGCGCTGCACCATGTTGCACCCATCTTCACTATGCTACATCTCATCACGCTTCATTACTAATGACTGTACCCGTCACTGTACTGCATTATGTGCCATTGCTACACCATGTTTCCATCCTGACCTATGTGTTGGATACACCTTGCTTGCTTGTTGTCCCTTGCTTCCTTGTTGTCCCTAGCATGCTTGTTGTCCTTAGCATGCTTGTTGTTGCATGCTAGTTGTCCCTTGCATGCTAGCTGTAACATTGCATGCTTGGTGTATTTGCTGCTAAGTACCGTACAACTGTCCCAATGTTAGTTAGTTGTCCCTTGAATGTTGCTCTCCTTTGGTGATAGATTCTTTGGCTGTTTCGGCAGTTCGTAGTAGTTCTGGAAGTTCCAGCTGTTCTCGGTAGTTCCAACTATTCCTGGCAATTCTGGAAGTTCCGATAGTTTCTTCATTTTCAGCTTTTCCGACTTTCCTGGTAGTTTTGGATTTTCTGGCATTTCTGGCTTTTTCGAAAATTCTAACTTTTTCGTACTTTTCCAGCTTTTCCAGCTTTTCTGGCAGTTTTGGCTTTTCTGACAGTTCGGACTTTTCTAGCAGTTCCAGCTTTTCTGGCAGTTTCGGCCTTTCTGGCAGTTCCTACTTTTCTGACAGATCCTGATTTTTTGGTAGTTCTGGCTTTTCCGGCTTTTCTGGATTTTACAGCAGTTCCGACTTTTCCAACAGTTCCAGCTTTTCTGGCAGTTCCAGCTTTCTGCCCTTTGGATCAGGGCAACATTATTCCTTAGGATATTTCATCCTACTAAAACCCAAAGACAAGTAGAGAGAGGAATAGATCCCAAGTGTGTTGAAATGACTTAAAGGCCACCTCTATTTATACTAAAACGTTGAGCACATGTGGGGTTTATTTGGTTGCTCGCTGACCTTGAGAAATTGTCTTTTAACGCAAATAAATATATAACTCCACGAATACTTATTGGAATTGGATGATCTTTAGATCAATCCTACACCTCTCAATGAGAGGGATCCATGAAAAATATCATCTACCATAAATAAGATGACCCACATGGAGTTTGGCCCTAGTTGCCAATTTTAACACTCCCTCTCAACTAGGGAGAACTCCATCCATTGATCCATATGTCTGACTATACTATCTCTGCCATCAGTGCCATACACTGCTCTGCTCTGCTCTGATCTATTGAGCTCTACTCTTCTGAGCTCTGCTCTACTTTGATCTACTGAGCTCTGCTCTGCTCTGATTTTCTCCACTATACTGAACCATGAAGAAGAAGAATTGATTGAGAATGTCTCATACCATTCTCTACTGACTCGAAGTCATTTTAATCTGAAGAGAGCGTGTCACATCACTCTTACTGACCCGAAGTCAGTTTTATTGATCCCATATCAATATCACAAGAGAGTGTCTCAAACCACTCATACTGATCCCAGATCAGTTTCATTGATCCCAGATCAATGTCACAAGAGAGTGTCTCAAACCACTCATACTTTTCCAAGATCAGTTTCATTGATCCTAGATCAATGTCACAAGAGAGTGTCTCAAACCACTCATACTGATACTAGATCAGTTTCATTGATCCTAGATCAATGGAGGTCATCCTAGCATAGGGAATATGGTAGATACAATGATGTGTTCATCGATAGTACTACTATGGTCACTATCCTCATTTCCCTGCTCATTGATCAGATGAGAGGTACTTCCCATGAGTCCCAGACTGCATGGGTAGGATGCCTTGACAGGAGAACTAATCATCCTGTCCACAGAAGCACAAATCATCCTCTCAGTGGATGCCATGAAGAACTAATCATCTTGGCCCACATGAGAACTAATCATCATGTTCCACAGTCGCCATGGAAAACAAATCATCCTGGCCCACAGGAGAACTAATCTTCCTATTCCATAGTCGCTATGGAGAAAAAATCATCATGGCCCACAGGGGAACTAATCACCCTGTTCCAAAGTTGCCACTAGAGAAATAATCATCCCAGCCCATAAGAGAACTAATCATAATGTTCCACAGTTGCCACAGGAGAACTAATCATCCCGGCCCACAGAAGAAATAATCATCCTATTCATAGAGCACCACTAGGGGAGGGTGAGTCGCCCTATGGTCGTATGTTGCTCCAGCAAGTACCCCAAGCCCCCCAAAGTTCCCAGAGCTCAATGCATGCAACATGAAGGACCCTTATAAGAAGGTATCTCAACGACTCCAAGTCGTTTGAGAAATTCACAGATTTGGCCTTTCCCCAGGGCTTTGACAAAATGTCTGCGACCTGTACATCAATCTTAATGCGATGGAGCCTCCTCGCTCACCGACTTACCATATCACAGATAAGGCAGTATCTGATGTCTATCTACTGGAGCAATCATCGAATACAAGATTCCTCAATAATCGAATCCCCCCTTTGGTTGTCATAGAGAATGAAATTGGTATTCATCATGTGTACAAACAACTCACTTAAGAGCTTTTGCAACCATGCAGCTTCACACGAGATCATACTTGTAGCTATGTATTCGGTCTCGGCGGTGCTTATAGAAACCAACTTCTGCTTCCTACTCATCCATGATATTGAAGCAGAATCCAAAGAGAACCAACACTGAGAAGTTCTCTAGTGATCCTCCCCACTACCTACCCAGTCAGCATTTGAATAATCATGCAGTTTCATATTTCTAGTAGTGTATCTCAATTCATGAGAGATTGTGCCCCGAAGATATCTCAGAAGATTCTTGGCACCAATCTAGTGAGGCTCAACCAAATATGAGCTCACCATGCTAACTACAAAACATATGTCCGGACAGAATTCACCAAGAACATCAATGTGAATGAGTTTATGAAACTCAGAGGCATTTCCCAAATCTGGTCCAACATCACTACCATATAACTTCTGAAGTTAAGATCGTTGAGGTAGTCACAGGCTTGCAATTTATCATTCCACATATGGAATCCAACTCCCTCTTACTTTTGCAAATGAGAGGGTCTACACCTGTCAGAAATAGGTCATCCTCATAAGGTGCCGGTATGAGAGGTCTATCATCCACAACCTTCGGGTAATGTTTTGGATCGGTTTCACTCCTAGTGAATCTCAGCTTCATCATACAACTATCAATCCTCTCATACTATGCCCGGGGTGTTTTGATTCAAGCCATAGAGGGATTTCTTCTACATGTATACATGAGATTCCCGATCATGAATCTCAAACTCCTCGGGTTGTTCCTAACCGATGGACCTGCTGCATGAGGGGAATGGTCCCCTTATAATATTTTCCTTCGGTACTTCTCAGACATGTACCTTCATGCTCTACTTGAATTCAGACATCCCTATCACCATTTGAATCACATTAGGTAGGGCCCCATACGTAGACCTCCAGTTTTATAGATGCGATATGTTAATTGACATGATCCCTAATAGACCATCCTGCAACTTGATACAAATTGCCAACCCTGAACCCATGAGAAAAAGCATCTTTGAAAATTATATATTTTAACATGTACCTTTCCATCGATGAATGCCACCCTGAAATCTTTGACTTCCATTTTCGAGATGGACACCAGGTTCTTCTTGCGATCAAGTACATAAAAGCGATTCTGTAAATGAATCGAGTTACCCTTATTCAATTGAGAGTTAACATTCCCTACACCCTTTTCGGGATAGGTGGCATCGGCTCCAAGTATAATCCCACGATTGTTTCCATCTCTACCAAATTAGAGAGTGCACCCATCTATTTGATGAAGTGCCTTGAAACACTACAATCTATAGGCCAGATTCCCAAAGATAACACTTCTTTATCTTATCATAAACAACATTTGATTCTTCATACCTGGGGTTCCTTGCTTTCTATGAAGATTCAGCCATTTCCTTGATGACCCACATTACCTGTCATTCCTTTGATCATTGAAGATGTCCCTGGAATGATTGTTATCATCATCAAGTCATATGTCCCTGCCATTTAGACACTCTTTCGCATAATGGTCGAACTAGTTATTTGCCTTTCCTTCCACCTTGAGATCTGGTCTTCCAACGAAGTGATCTTTAGGTAGCCATATTCTGCTACGCCATTTTGATAATATTCTCTGCTTCGACTTCACCCTTGGTGAATTTGAAGAGGGATGAGGAATCCATTGATCCTTTTGTCCTTTCCCAATTGTCTTCGGTGGTTGCTCTTTCACTCTTGATTGGGCATTGTCTTCACCTCAACTCTGATACCATGTTAAGTTTAGGTATGTTCTATGCTTAGAGCAATTTATTTCAATTTTCACAGTTAGCTCCATATCTTTTCCAAATTAGCAATCACATCAGCATTAAAGTAAACTGCAAATAGAACATAAACATAAATCGGAGAAGACATGCCAAGATGAGATGACACAAGATGTGGCGCTAGCAGAGACAAACCCCAATGTGGGGAAACCCTTGATTAATTCTTCTTATATGTTCTTCAATAGTTCAGCACAGAGAGAGAGAGAGAGAGAGAGAGAGAGAGAGAGAGAGAGAATATGTTTACAACAAAAGTCAACACTTTGACTTATCTAGATAAGAGCATAGATCATCTCTAAGAAGATGATACATGAGATCAATTGAAGACATGCTGCTTCAACTAATTCTCCAAGGTGACTCCTTCACCTATCGTTATGTTGCATTTTGTCATCATGCTCCACCTCACCACGCTGCACCATGCTGCACCCATCATCACTATGCTGCATCTCATCACGCTCCATTAATCATGACTGTACCCATCATTGTACTGCGTTATGTGCCATTGCTGCGCCATGTTTCCATCCTAACTTATGTGTTGGCTGCACCTTGCTTGCTTGTTGTCCATTGCTTCCTTGCTGTCCCTAGCATGCTTGTTGTCCTTAGCATTCTTTTTGTTGCATGCTAGTTTTCCCTTGCATGCTAGCTGTAACATTGCATGCTTGGTGTATTTGTTGTTAAGTACCATACATTTATCCCAATGTTAATTCGCTATCCCTTGCATGTTGCTCTCCTTCGGCGATAGATGCTTCGACTATTTCGGCAGTTCCCGACAATTCTGGAAGTTCCATCTGTTCCCGGCAGTTCCAACAGTTCTGGTTGTTCCCGACAATTCCGACAGTTTCGGCTTTTCTAGTAGTTTCGGTTTTTCCGACAGTTTCATCATTTCAGGCATTTTCTAGCTTTTTTGGATTTTCTGTCTTTTCCAGCTTTTCTGGATTTTTCAGCTTTTCCGGCTTTTCTGGCAGTTCCGACTTTTCCGGCATTTTCGGTATTTCTGGCAGTTCCTTCTTTTTTTATTTTTCTGGATTTTCCAGCTTTTCTGGCAGTTCCGTCTTTTCCGGTAGTTTTGGCTTTTCCGATAGTTCCGACTTTTTTGGCAATTCCAGCTTTTCTGGCATTTCCAGCTTTTCCAACATTTCCAGCTTTTCCGCCAGTTCCGACATTTCCACCAGTTTCGGATTTTCCGGCAGTTCAGGCTTTTCTGGCAGTTCCCGATTTTCCAATAGTTCCGGCTTTTTCAGCTTTTTCAACAGTTCTGGCTTTTTTGGCTTTCTGCCCTCGGATTAGGGCAACATTATTCCTTAGGATATCTCCTCCTACTAAAACCAAAAGACAAGTAGAGAGAGGAAGAGATCCCAAGTGTGTTAAAATGACTTGAAGGCCACCTCTATTTATACTAAAACGTTGAGCACATGTGTGGTTTATTTGGTAGTTGGCCAACCTTGATGAATTGTCTTATAACACAAATAAATTCATAACTCCATGAATATTTATCGGGATCAGATAATCTTTAGATCAATCATACACCTCTCGATGAGAGGGATCCAAGAAAAATATCAGTGGCCATAAATAAGATGACCCACATGGAGTTTGACCCTAGTTGCCAATTTTAATAGGTTCTATCATAAATAGGAGAGCAACATCATTTTTCCTTGGTGTACTTGTCATCCTTATTCGAGTTTGTATTCCCTCATATACATTGCCAATAATCTTCTCTTCTGGGTGATGTTTTTGGATGAATTTCACTTTTGAAGGAGTTTGATATGGTTCTTTTTCCTTTTGTTTTTCTTGACCTTTTTCCTCTTTTTCAAGTTGTTCTTCATTTTCTTCAATGAGGGGGTCAAGTTCATGATCTTCAATTTCCTTTACTGGAAGGGCTTCATCAATCTTAATATCAATGCTTTCCACTATTTTTCGTTATTTATTATTGTAGCATTTGTAAGCTTTTCTCCTAGTAGAATATCCAAGGAATATTCCTTCGTCAACTCGAGAATCAAATTTTCCTATTGAGTCATCATTGATCTTTATAAAGCATTTGCTTCCAAAAATCTTGAAGTATTTTACTAAAGCATGTCTTCCTTTTCATAATTCATAAGGAGTATTCTCATTATTTGGTCTTAGTTGGGTTCGACTCAAGGTATAAACTATTGTCCCGACTACTTCTCTCCAAAATTTTGCCTGTAAGTTCGCTGCTAGTAACATTGTCCTTGCCATTTCTTGAATAGTTCGGTTTCTTCTTTCAACTACCCCAGTTTGCTTGGGCGTTCTAGCAACAAAGAATTCTATTTTGATTCCATGCACTTTACATAATTCATCAAATTAATTTGATGTGAATTCTCCTCCTCTATCTGTTCTAAGACATTTAATCTTAGAATCCTTTTCATTTTCTACAACAGCTTTTGGATTCTTAAAACATTGAAATGCCTTGGATTTATATTTTATGAAATATATCCACATAATTCTAGTGTAGTCATCAATAAATAAAGCAAAGTACCTTTCACCTTGCAGCACTGGAGTTCTAGTTGGCCCACATAAATCTGCATGAGTGATCTCCAAATGTTTTTATGTTGAGAACTCCTTAGTCTTGTGGATGGTTCTTGTTTGATTACCATGTTGAGATGGGCCACATACAACTTGATTTGGTTTGAACATCTTTGGAATGTCCCTTACTGCATTAATTTTTCTAATATTGATCAAGTTATCAAAACTTAAATGCCCCAATCTCTTGTGTCATAACTACATTTCATATTTTTGACACAAGTAACATTGACCTTCATGGATTTTGCTCAATATGTAAACGTTATTTGGTGTTCTTAATCCTTTAGCCACAAGCTCTCCTGAGGACGATTTTCTTATTTCACAATCTTTGGTGCTAAAGACAAAATTATGTCCTTGGTCACAAATTTGGCTAGCACTCAATAGATTATGTTTGAATCCTTGTACTAGCAAAGCATTTTGAGCCTTTCCTTTTCCATTAACAAGGGAAATGGTCCCTTTTCCAGTGATTTTAGCAGATCCACTTCCAAAGGATACACTTTCATCCTTATTGTTCAATAAGAAAAACTTCTTTTTGTCACCTATCATATGTCTTGAGCATCCACTATCCACAAACCAATAGTTTTCATCACTATGAGCACATAGAGCTAGGCCACATTTATCCGTATTGAGATTCTCCCTTCTAGATTTTCTTCTTTTGAGTGGACAATTTTGTTCGTTATGTCCATAACCATTACATAATGAGCAAATTGGATCAAAATTCGTCAAAGGATCAAAGGAGTTATAGGCCTTGATTTTTCCTTTCTCTTTGAGACCACGCGATTTATTTGTTTGTTCCTTCAATCTTGGTGTTTCATTCTTACGAGCCATGCAATGTTTAGCTTGATGACCAATTTTTTTACAATATTATCAATACCCAAAAAAGATAGTTTGGTACCTGTTAGAATAGCCATGACTTGAATCAACATTCTTCCTTGAGTTATTATTTCTTCATTCTTTGGATTTGAGATGGGCCTTGGATGAGATGAATTTTCTTCTTTTGGATTTCTAGAAAGTATGTCGGCATAGCTTCCTGCATTATTCTTAGTACTTGATGATTCTCCTTTAAAACCAATCCCAGATTTGTCATATTGAGGTTTTTGAGCATTAAGGATATTTTCAAGTGTTTGAGAGCTTTTCCAACTCTTTTTAACTTGCTCCAATTCCTTCCTTAGAGATACTATTTCAGCTTCATGATTTTCACAAATTTCTTCCTTTTCTTTTAGCTTATTTTTCATGATGTCTTCCCTTCTTTTTGCTTCCTCCTTTTCTATCTTGAGAGAAATGATGTTATTTCGTAATTTTTCATTTTCTTGAATGGCACTTATCAACAATTGATCTACATTTCCTTCTAGTCCTGAATCATCATCATTTGTGAATGCCATGAACAATACTTCTTGGCTTCTAGCATAATCATTTTCTTCTTTTGATTCATCATTACCTCCTTTGTGATGAGAAAATTTTTTGGTTGATTTCTTCATGATGATTACAAATTCATCTTCATCAGACTCATCTTACTTAGAGAATAAATTATTCTTATTAAACCCTTTCTTTTTGTATACCATCCTTTTAGAATCTTCCTCATCATCACTATCATGTTTATGAGTACATTTTGCAGCATAATGACCTATTCTTCCACAATTGAAACCAATAAGAGGGTACTTACCTTTTAGCTTGGATCCTTTCTTGAGTCTTTGTACAAATTGTGCTAATTCGTTTTTAGCATCAGCATCATCATTGTTGGTATTGCATCCTTTTCTTCCTCTTGTTGATTTTGAGGCTTTGAACGCTGCTTCTTTGTAATTTGAGATTCCTTTCCTCATTTCATAGGCAATGAGAATTCCATGAAGTTTATCCATCTTGAGAGTGTCTAGATCCTTTATTTATTCTATAGCATTCACTTTAGAGTCAAATATGTCAGGAAGAGATCTCAGATTTTTTGAACAACTATACTTTCTTCAAATTTTTCTCCTAGCCCTTTAAGGGAGTTGGTAACTTCAGTCATATAGAGAAGGTATGATGCAATATATTCTTCGTCATCTCAAATTGTCTTCTATGAGTTTTAAGCTTTTCCTTTTTAACTTTAGAATCCCCATCATATAAGGCAATCAACTTGTCCTATACTTCTTTGGACGAGCCACAATTCATGACTTTTGTAAATTCAGAGTCAGTGACTTATCAATGATAAGTTCACACGATGGGTCATGATCCTCTAGGAATCCGATCTTGAGTTTGTAACCCCTAAAAGAAAGAAGGTCACGAATCTCACCGAGCTCATCACAAACCTTCCCATTGATCGAGCTATCCCCCCACTTAATGATCAATTCCCAGACAAAGGTCTCTTCATTTTCACTACTAAAGGCCCATGGAACAGAGACATCCTTACCTATCTTCGGACAGTCATTTTTCCTAGATATGGGGCTAGCTAGCATGGGACATCATCGGGAATGTTGCATCACCACGGTCCTCTATAGCTTTGGATAGGAAGAAACACTAAATGCTATAGGTATTACTAACCCACTGCCTCTCTCATCCAATCTATGGGGGATTTCCATGAAAATGTTGTAGGTTGCCATGGAATAGCCATAGGTCTAATGATGTAGGGTTATTTACCATGTTCTTATTGTGAGAAAGTGAAGTGACTTTTCACCGTTGGCAGAATTACGTATATGATTTTGTTTGTTTTTTTTCTATGGTAAGAAAAGGCTTTAAGGTTGAAAGAGTGCACTGAGAGTTCATTTCCTTGTCCTCACTCTCTTCTCTTATTTCCAGAAGGGATACTGACGTGATCTTGATTTCTAGTTCGGGGACACACATCCAACCTTCTTCCCCATTGTAGCCAATTGAAAGACCCCTATCAACTTAAATCAAACGGAAGACTTGTTTCTCCCATATTTGATTTCTCTTCTTTTTCTATTCAATTTTTCAAATCGAGATCTCGTTGATGTCTTAGGTTAGAGATAGTTCTCTATGGAAGCATGGAATTTAAAGCTTTGGCATTTGCAATGTAAGCTTTCCTTTCTGCTTGATCAGTTGGAAGGGTTGAAGGAGCAGTGTACCCATTCAAAACATAATGCCAAACTTCACGTCCAAGGGACATTAAGTAGCAGCACATTCTTTTCTTCCAAAAAATAAAATTTGTGCCATCGAACAAAGGAAACCTTCCTGACACTTCTTGAATTTCCATTGTGACTAAGAATACTTCTTCCAACTGTTAGGTTGATTATGAAGAAGCTGGCTCTGATACCAATTGTTGGAAATACTGAGAGGGGAAAGAATCCATATTTTCTTTCAATTGTTATTATTACCAGTTAGATTCTTCACAATTTAATCAAAGAAATGTATAATAATAATTTTATTGAGTATAAAAGAATAAGTACAATGTATGACAATTATTTCCAAGCACCAACTTGGTTTTTGATGATGCTTTGACTTCTAGGGCTCCAACCCTATCTTGTCCAAGGCACTGAACTTGAGTTTAGTAGGACAAACTCCAAGGACACAAATTCTATGTTTTAATAAAGAATGTAGATAGAACTTACACGAAATGCTTCACTCTCTAAATGAAATCCTCCTTCACTTCTCACCGTGCTATCTTCAGTTCAAGGTTGCTTTATTTCACCATTTTGCACCATACCGCACCATCTCCACTTCTTTATCAATATTGCACCAAAGTTTTCACCATGACTTCTCCACTGCTTCAATCACTAGATTATCTCAAGACAACTTAAACATTACTAAACGAAGATTTGCTGAAGTTGTTAGTTGAAGAATCCTTTATTTCACCAATCTGCACCATACTGCACCATCTCCACTTCTTTTATCAATAATGCACCAAAGTTTGTACCATAGACATCACTGCTACAGTCTTAGTTTATAGTCCATCTATGTCACAGAAATCAACCCACTGCACACCACTATCCAAGCCACTATATTCTTGTACCTAAGGCACTATCTCATTCTCAATTCACTGTCTAAATGTTGCCACCGTTTGGACCACTTCATTTTTAGGCACAATCACTTAATCCATGTCACAGTTCTTTTACCATACACCAAAATATTTAACATAGTCTGAGGTATCTTCTTCTTAGTCCGAGTTATCTGAGATACAGTCCACCAAACTGGGCTAGACACCAATCCGAGAAGTAGTCCACTGCACTGTGTCAAGAGAGTCCATTGCACTGTTTTCAACGCTTTAAAAGTATTGTTGTCCGAGAGGTATTTTCCTTTAATCAAGCCGCAATTGTATGATTTTCAAGGTAAACACCTTGCCACATTCATAATCTATAACTGCACTTAGTCTGAGAACAAAGAGGCACAATCAAGCAAAGGTACAATTATGTTCTTGAAGCCTAAAGTCCAAAAGTATAACCCGAGATCTTTAATCCTCCTTAATCAGTGTTCACGAGATGTGAACCTTCTTTTTTTTGTTATGTGAATGTATATTGAAGTACTTGATCAAAATGAGGTCGAACATCCCATATTTATAGTGTTTTTATAGTTGAACAAGCGAAGAGACATGTCTCATAGGTAGGCCGAAATGAGAGGCCAGTATAGGTCGGCTCACTGTTTAGAATAATAACCTTCACTTAAAAAATCTATATCTCCCAAACAACTTGGAGTTTCAGGCCAAGTAATAGATCGATGGAAAGGAAAAATTATTCTCTTCAATATGGTGTAGGTGTCATAACTGAAGTTTTCCTCTAAGGTAGCAAAAAATAATTTTTAATGTGACTACTTATTTATTAGTGCAAAAATGGAGGTAGGGCAGAATGCCTTTGAGTGTTGGGCTTCTTCATGGTTTGATTTCTTTATTGATTGTATTCATAATCATGTACTTTCCTTCTTCAACATAGAGTCCCCACCATCATGTCCCTGATTTCCTTATTCGTCACCTTATTTTCTTCAA
>APFE030814020.1:0-35553 GCA_000404065.3 Pinus taeda | reverse complement strand
CCCTCCTAAGGGAGAGATGTGCAATTCCATAAGAAACTTTTGTTTGAGCTGGGAATTCTGACATAGGTATAAGCGATCTTTGTACCATAACGAATCGTTTTTCCAGCTAAATGTATCAGATGTATTTGGATCTTGTTGTAACTTTTGAATATGTGCCCATGCTTCTTCCTCATTCTTCCATTCATCCTTGCTTCATTTATCCAATCTGGTTGGATAATAGAAATGGCACAAAGCAATGCTTCCACATCCTCGTCCTTTCTTGAGAGTGCATCTACCACAACATTTTGCTTCCCTTTTTAGTATATGATTTCAAAGTCATAACCCAACATCTTTGTGACCCATTTTTGCTGCTCTTTTGAAGATAATTTTTGCTCTAAAAAGTATTTAAGACTATCATGATCCATTTTTACCTTGAAGTGTCTTCCCATTAGGTAGGGTCGCCATTTCTTAAGCTCATGTAGTGTTGCTAACATTTCCTTCTCATAAATAGATTTGTGTAAATACTTTCCTTTGATTGGATGACTTTCGAACGAAATGGGTCTTTCTTCTTGCATTAAAACAACACCAATTCCATTTCCTAAGGCATCACATTCCACAATAAAGGTTTTTGTGAAGTTTGACGTAGCTAAGACCGATGCTTTGCACATTGCCTCTTTAAGATGTTCAAAGGCTTTGTTGCTTCTAGAGTCCATAAAAATGCATCTTTCTTCAGTAATGCTGTTAGAGGTGTTTCTATTCTCCCATAATTCTTAACAAACTTGCGATAATACCCTGTTAACCCAGAAATCCTCACAGATGCTTTATGGATGTGGGGAATTTCCATTCCTTAATGGATTTTTTTTTATAGGGTCTACCTTAACACCTTCATGAGATACCATATGACCCAGATATTCCACCTCTTGTACTCCAAAGAAACATTTGGAGATTTTTGCGTATAATTGTTTCTCCTCCAATAGTTTGAGCACCCTCTCAACATGTTGAACATGATCCTTCCAAGACTTGCTATAGATTAGTCTATCATGAAAAAATACTAACAAAAATTCTCTAATGAAGGGTTTGAAAATGGAATTCATCAAACATTGAAGTGTAGAAGGTGCATTAGTAAGGCCAAAAGGCATGACCAAAAACTCATAATGACCCTCATGAGTTCTAAATTCTGTTTTCGAAATGTCTTCAGTCTTCATTCTGATTTGATGATATTATGAATGAAGGTCCAACTTGGTGAGGTAAATTGATCCATGCAATTCATCCAATAGTTCATAGTGAGCTTGTTGAGCCCCCTATAATCTGGACACATGTGCCATGATCCATCCTTCTTGTGAAAAAATAGTACTAGAGTAGAGAAAGAACTTTGACTAGGTTGAATTATACCAGCCTCTAACATTTTTGTACCCATATGTTCAATTTCACTCTTTTGGTCATAGGGATATCTGTAAGGCCTGATGTTTGGAGGAGCTCTTCTTGGAATCAAAAGAATAGAATGATCATGATCATGAATAGGTGGGAGACCTTTGTGAGTCTCAAATACCTTGAAATGATTGTCCAAGACTTTTTGGAGATTTGCAGAATTAGATGATTTCAATGTGGGAACCTCTAGCGAACTTAATTATGCAATTACACCTCATTTTTCTTTCTTTAGAAGATTTGTCATTACATTAGAGCTGATTATATTTCCTGGTTTCCTTGTGATACCTCTTAACTCAATTTGCTTTCCTTCTGAAGAAAAGTTCATGAAAAGTTCTTAAAAATTAAAAGCTATTGTACCCAAGGATTGTAGCCATTGGACTCCTAGTACAACATCAACACCACCCATTGGAATGGAAAGCATTGGGCTATTCAATACATGTTCTCCCATGGATAGCTTGATATTATGTCACTTTCTAGAGCAATTTATTGTTCCTCCACTTACAACCATCACTTGACACTTTGGTGTTGGATATAAGAAGCGATTCAATTACTTGGCTATCTTACAATGAATAAAATTATGGGTACTTCCAAAATCAATCAAAATTATTAACTTTTTCTTCTTGATATATCCTTCTATCTTGATAGTTTGAGGAGTGGTAATTCTAGCCAATGCATTACACGATATGGCCGGATTCATTTCTTCTTTCTCTAGGGTTTGTTCATGGTGTATATCCTCCTCTTTTGACATTTATTGTTCCTTTTCTTCCTCCTCTTCACAATCTATGTAAAATAATTTCTTCTCAGTACACTTATGACCTTTAGTGTATTTTCTATCACAACTGTAACAAAGCCCTTTTTCTCTTTTATCTTCCAATTTTTGGGGTGTCAACCTTGTAGGTTGTGGAAGGCTAGGGGAAACAACACTTCCATCCTTATATTTGTGAGTGGTAGTCTTCCTTGTTTCCATATTTTTTCTTTCCAACCTAAATGCCTTCTCCAATGAGTTAGGTTCCCAAAGGTAAACCTCATGTTCGATATTATCCTTTAAAGTCCCTATGAACACATTGATCCTATGCTCGTCTGGAATATATTTTACCCTTATATTCAATTTTTGGAAGTCTTGAATGTGCTCCGTCATTGAATCCTTTTGTTTGAGGTTTATCAATTGGCTAAAAAAATGTTTCTTTTTGTATCCTCATAATGTGCCATCATTTCTTCCGTAAAAATTGCCCAAGTGACAATTTGTTTACGAGAGAAAAGTCATCGATACCATACAAAAAGCTTTGGTTCCAAATATAAAGTTGCAATGAGTACCTTTTGTGTGTTTCGTACATTATGGAGATCGAAATATTGCTTCATCTGTAGTATCCATGTTACGGGATCCTTGCTATCAAACTTTCTCATATCAATTTTTGGAACATGGTGGGTCTTCAATCCAACATTAGAGTCTATGAAATCATGATTAACATTTTATTTGTTCTCATCATGAGTTTCCCTTTTACTTACTCTTCGCCATAGTAGCATTTCTTGTAGCAACTTAGTCATAATGTATATTTCTAAATTCTTCCCATGTTTCCTTTCATTTTCTTCTATACCATTCATCTTTAGCATCTATCGGCCATTCATCTTAGCTCTCCATTCCATCCATCTTAGGTTTCTACTCCATCCATCTTAGCTTCCACGCATCCATCTTAACTTGCACACCATCAATTAGCTCCACACCATTCATCTAACTTCCATGGCTTTCTTTAAACCATCAATCTTAGCTTTGTTTACCTTTTGTGAGAGTGAATTTTTGCACTTGGTCTCGTAATTTGATATTTCATGTGCATTTCTCCTCCTTTTTTCATGGTTCATGTTACAGATTTCAGGTTGCTTACTAGGTGTTTCCATTTTCTTTCTTTGGGGCATCAATTAATGATAATTATGCTTCACTATGCCCTTTGAACTTCAAACTGATTTTTCAACCCAAACTTATGCAAAATTTTAAAAATATTACACACCTTTTTTCGCTTTGTAGAAGTGCAATATTGAATATGTTGTATCTCTATAATTGTGGATCTCCAAGGTCTGCAATTTCTTCCTACGGTAGCCCTCTGAGTCCTCTTTCCAATGCCACCACTATGATCAAAATTAGATTCTCCAAGAAAGAGTTATGCCCAATATCCCAAGATGTCCTGATTATATAATTTTTCATTAGAGCAAACTTGTACAACATTCCACATGTCACTGTTTCAATATTCATATCTGAAAACGATACATGAAAAATCATAGTTCGTCCTCTTTCTGTAACTTCTGATGAAATTTCAATCTGATGCTCAGAGATAAAGTTATGACGATTTTCCCAAGGTCACATATTTGGAATGTAATTCGGGAGTCTACAAAATCCTAACTTCCTCAGATCATATCTCCGAAAATATAGCGAGACAAGATTTGAAATTTAGACCCAAGGTTTAGAAAATTTTTGGCTCAAATGGGGTCTTTTTTTTTTAGCTTTTGAAACATCGCAAAAAAATTTATAGTGAAAATTCCATGATGACATGTTTGGAGCAAAAAAATCCTAGAATCCAAAGCTTTGATACCAAATGTTATGAAACCAGCTCACAAAAAGATAGAAAATAAATATCAACACCTTAGAAATCAACCTCTTCGAGGGGGAAACCTCCTTTACATTACTAAAATGAACAATTCTTCAATGATACAAATTACAAATCCTCCTTTACATATATAGGAGTCTAAGGGGTCACACTATAATCAAAGTCGACATAACAATAATAATATAAGGGCACAACAATAATAATAGTGGGCTTCTATTGGGCATAATAATAATAATATGGGGGAAATAAGGACATAACAATAAATGGAGGAATCACTAGTATTATACAGACCTAACATTGGATTTCCCATTCAAGAAACTAAGATCAATGTTCATATGAAGAACATCCCTCCATATGTACTTCCTAACTTCAAAGGTATGAGATCAGAAGACCCAAAAACCTTTATTTTTGAATTTGAAATAATTTTTAGATATTATGGCTGCTCATTACACATTCAAAAATTGAATTTGTTTCCAGAAACATTGAAGGATAAAGCACTTAAATGGTTCATGACTTTAGGAACAAAATTCTATAAGGACATGGGATGACATGAAAAGAGTATTTTTGGAAAAATATAAAATTATTGCATACACCATGACCTTAGAAATGAAGTCTTTAAGATGAACCAAAAAGAGGATGAAAGCCTATAATATTTAGTGGAAATATTTAATTATAATGTCAAAAGATATAAATTGCATAATTTAGGATCAAACACATTAAAAGCTCTCCTACTAAATGCTATAAGGGACGAATGGATTGATCTTCTTAACCTAGGTGGAAAATGAGATGTCTCTCAATTGTCATTTCAAGAGATTTGTGAGCTACATAAGAACATGTCAAAAGAAAAAGCAAAGTATGGAAGATCCCTCAGGATCGAGTTATGGAAAGATTAAGGCAACATCAGTATTGGAAAGTCAAATTGAACTCAAAAATTTGATAGACATTTTTGGTAATTTAAATGAACAAATTAATATGCTAAGAATGCAAAACAAGCAAAAAATTGATAATGTTGCTTTATTTATATTTTTCCCTAACTGCAGAAAGAAACATGCTTTGCATGAATGTCCACTTGATAACATTAAAATTCATGAAATTGGTTCAGGATCACATATTACTAAATATGTTCCATCATTATCAGGGTTAAACTCAATTTAACAAGGAGAAAATCAAACACTGGAACAATCCTATTATGTAGCTCTAGGAATACCATGGTATCCTCATCAACTTGGTATGATGCAAGGTCTTAATTCTCAATTTCAGGGTTATGCACAACAATCTCAAAGTAATCGGCAAACACCCTTGCCTTGGAAACCTTGGACATCTCAATCCCAACCTCAAAACCAACCTTGGAAACCTTGGTCATCTCAATCCCAACCTCAAAACCAATATTGGAAACAAGGTTGGCAAGGGCCTTACAGAAGAAATTCACTGTATCCTCAATCTTTTCCTCGCTATCCTCAATATCAAGATCAATGTTATAATCAATACCATTCACCTCCACCACAACATCAGTTTCACCACCAGTTGACCTCAATTCAAGCTTTCTCATTACCACCCACATAAACACCCCAAAGAACTATTCTCCCTCCATTACCTACACAAGCATTTCAGATCTCCAATAATTAAAAACCTCAATCCACTTACCATGTTGAGGTATTGAAAAATGATTCTCCAACTTTCATTGAACAACAACAACTAGAAGAAGAAGATTCAAATAAGGTCCAATAATCATGGATGCCTATTAAAGAAAAGCAGTTGTTGGAACCTGAGATTGAATTTTTTCATCCATGCCTATCACCAGATTCTATGAATGGGGATCACATCCATGCAAATTTCACAATAAGTTCTACAATTTTATTATGGTTTCAATATTTTATTATGGTTCTTCAAATAATTTTTGGTTATATGCTTGAGTTGGCTGATGTGGGATTTCTTAAGGCCCACCTTCCAACATATCTTGTCCCATTCACCTCAACACCTTATCTGGGATCATGATTAGAGATTATTTGGAGTGCCTTGGAACTTGCATACATCAATGACAAGCCTCCTCATTGACAATAATGTGAATACAACAATGTCTCTTGATTGTCATATCTTGTAGGTGACTCGACTTCAACACATTCATTTGTCGCTGTAAATATGCACTCAGGTACCTTGACACTCATTTACATTATCAGTGATTTGTCTCACATTGGTTAATGATTTTCATCATTGATCACTAATCCAATGGTTTATTTCCATGCTCGACTTCGACACATTCATTTTCATGGTAAGAATTGTATCATGAATTTTGGTTTTGATGAAGACTATATGGTTTTATGAAATCAACGACAACTTGTAGTAGTACATTTTATTGGTTTTTTGCAGCAACATTTTCATCTTGTTTTCATTCAACAGTAACATGATGGCACCACTACAACTCTTTTCCATTCATTTCATTTTCAAGAAAAACAATAAAATTGGGTCTATCTCAGCCAATATGCATTATGTTTCATGGTTTCTACTTCAGCATGTAGTAATGTTGTGTCACTCAACAACCCCCATTATGATTAGATAAGTTAACTTATCCAATAATGGGGATCCTTTTTTATTTTTAATTTAGAGTTTTTTTAGCGATTAAATAAGATAAAATATTCCTAAAAAACAAAAAATTATGTCATCCGAACCTAAGTCTTAAGTCTAATGGCATTAAAAATTACTTAAGCGAAAAGTTGTATAGACCTTTCACATATCGCATCTCACTAATCGCAATAGGTCAAAACATCCTACCAAGGAAAAGCATGATGTGACTTGCCCAACCTTAATGAATTAACATAAAGTCTTGCATAACTTTAATAAAGAAAAAAACCCTCCGTGCATACAAATGTCAGAATTGGTCCCGCTAACTAGCCACATCATCATCACAATACTTATTTCACAAGAGGAATATCAACATTCCTTTTTGTTGAAACAAACCCGACCTTCCGATAAATCTCTTCTCCGATATTGTGAAATACTCCATCAAAGTTTCCTTATCATGATACTAATGTCACATTGCAAAATTCAAACTGTGCTTTTCCTTAAGAACTTATGATGTGATAAGCTCCACCATAAGCCTTTCACTGCATATTTTAATGATCATTTAATCACATGTTGACAAAGGGTTAATCTCACTGATTGAAAGATATGCATCGCAAAGAAATTTGCGATGTGAAAAACTCGATGAAGTGTTGCCCTGTATTGCAGGCCATGTGAACCCACGCTTTCCATTTATGATCAGTTATAACGGTATTTATGATTCTCGATGATGTAAATGATTTGATCGTTATCATCTAGTGCTTCATGATTTTGCATTAATCAACAATTTTGATACTATTTGGTCACTCTTGCCATAAGTTTCTAGCTCTAAGTGTTTTCTCCTCATTCTCTCTTCCGTAGGCTAGTCCCGATAAGTTGAATTTAGGTGAAATGTCGAGAGCTACTAAGAAAACCAAGAAATCTATGGTTCCACCACATCTGACTCCTCCTACTCCAAAAGTAACCAAGACGCCCCCGTTATTCTCCAATACCACATGCACCACAGATTCAAGAAGTTCTTCCTAAGCCATGTACAAATTGTTTGAAGAGGAAGAACCTAGAGTGGTTACAAGACAAGTCACAATGGATGACTCATGTCAACTTCTAAAACTACTTGGGCAGACATTGCTAATTCTCACCTCCATCGAATTGATACTTGGCCCAAGATTCTACCCTACACTGATTCTGTTAAATGGGTCATTGACGAGGTGGACATTGGGATAGGACCTTCCTAACCTTGAGGAAACATACACTAATTAGGTCATGCAGAGCTATGGACTTGATAAAGATTTACCATCTTCTAGAGCCGCAAAAGATATATAATGTGCAATTTCTTTAGAAGTTTGTAGCAAAAAACATAATTTAATCAAAGCCAATAAGCCAGTGGAGGCACAATCCCAGAAAACACAAGCATGAAGATAAGGGTATGTATTCTATACCTTCCCTTTCTGGTCCTCATTTCCAAGCTACTGCTATGTTATGTAGACTGTTTGGATATCCCAATACAAAGAAATTTATGGTTGAATAGATTCACCTTATTGAAGCTGCCTCAGATGCCTATATTATGGATTAGGACACTATCTTATCAAATAATTTAGCTTCCCAGATCATAGCCTATAGAAGCAAGCACAATATTTCCACCAGGACTGTGCCCCCTTTCTATATGAGTGCATACATCATGGATGAAATTTGTTTGACCTCTGATTTTCCATCCATGGGATGGAAATGGACCCTAGAAGACCCTACCCATATCCACATCTATCATAATATCCTTTGGGAGTCCAATTTCCAACTCCATCTATACAAAATCTGTCATGGAGTAATGTTGCCTTTATACCAAGATATTTTTTTTTATGAAAAACCTCCTAGATTTTGCAGAGAAGCTCATGACGACCTTACAACTATAGGTAAATGGTTTGGCAAGGAATCTTTCACCTATGTTAGGATTTTTGGTAGCCTAGATGCCCCACATGTTCTCCCCCTTTATGTACTTGACAAGCTTCTAGCCCGAGAGGTTACCTATCAAACTATGGGCAATGACCTAGCTAAATCCCTCATAGAAGCCATGAAGTTCATCTGATCATCATTCCCTGTTCGATGTGGAGTATATACTTTGGAAAATTTCAGACACATAATGCTTGAGATTGAACACATACAATGCTTAAACTTTCCCACTATCCCACCTCGACAATATGACCCAAGAAAAGTGGCTCAAAATTTCACTGCTCAAGTCAATGTCAGACATTTCCAACATGAACCTGATGTTTTTGATGACTTGTTTGAAACCGCCCGAGACTATGAACAGAAGGAAAAGTTAGCTGAGGCTCACTTGAATCCAAAGGAATTAAATAAATTCAAGGAATACAAAAGTAAAATTTCGGAGAACCTCCCTCTCAATGTATTAAATATTTCACAACCAACCATACAACAAGAACAGGTTTCGACCAATTTTCAAAGGATTTTGAGGCCAATCATGAAAACAAAGAAAGCACAACATAAACACAACACACTGATGAATCATATTATGCCAGTGATTTGGATAATGTATGGAAACAATTTGACCAAATGATCAATACATGATCAAAAGGGGCACAAGTTTCAAATCCAAAAGAAACATTTAATACCCTTGAGATCACTAAGAAGATCCCATGCATTATTGGGTCTTCAGATAAAGCAATCAACACTGATGACTTGCAAGTTGTCCTGGTTCACACGACATTTGAAGTTATTCTTAGAATTGAATAAATACCTCCTCTCAATGTATTTTACAGTCCAAAACACAGGGTTGTTATGAGCAGACAAAGGAAGAAAAAGAGAGTTGAGTGATCCTAGGCACTAGTTCCTGGATATATACCACTAGATTTTGCATGGAAAGATCCACCAAAACCTTATGATGATCTAACCAAGCTATCATAGTTTGTAGGAGCATATGTTACAACCACTATTGATAAGGCCTTAGAAATACAACAATTGATCAAAGAAAAGGATGATAGGATCGTACAGTTGGAACAAGAATTACTTAATGCAAAACAAAGTATTGATGAAGGATGGAAGGAAAAGGTAACCCAATTACATAAAAGCTTTGATGAGATGAAGCTTTAGGATGAAGTTGACATCAAAAGAAAAAATTATCATTTGCAACAACTCCAACTCCAACTTAGGATTGATCAATTGAAAGATAAGCCTAAACTTGAAGATTTCAAAAAAGAAGCAAGAGAACTTAACACTCTCCTTTCTTAGCAACATGTGGTCTTTTGCTAGAAATTAACAACAGTCAATGATCTATGTCAAACAAGTGATTCGTTGATGAATTAGTTGTCTGATCTGAGGACATATTTTGATGACATTGAAGAGAAAATTTCTGATTATATTACATGGTAGGACAATGTAGATGGAATAACAACAAATCCTCCAAGGATTGAGGATTCACAAAAAAAAATCCAAGGGACATTGCAAGAAACCTTATTGAAACCATCCACAAGAATATTTTTGGTGCTACTCTAATTCGAGAATGCCTAGTTGATGCTTTTCCCGATGTCAATACATTGATGAAGTATTAGCAGGATTGGTCCAAGACAAAGGAAGATAACATTAAAAAGCTATTGAAGTTAAATCTAGAACAATATTGGTAATACTTGGTCAAACTGCATAGCCAATGGCTAATGTTATGGTGCCTAGCTAATACCACTTCTCATATGCTCCCAGTGCTCTCCGATGTTTTGTATGCAGGATAGATGCATCTAAAGCCATCTCATCCTCCTGAATTGAAGCCCATGATGGATATCTATGAACTAAGGCAACAAATGGGAGGGAAACAAGCTTCTCATTCTTGATGAATTGTTGGAACATACTCTATTTTGGTCCTTTTTATTTTATTTTAAGAATGGTTTGTTTAAACCTCCTCAACATTTCATGTATTTTCTATATTTACAATTCCTTTTTTGAGTTATAAATACCCTTTCATGTATTTTAATAAAGGGTCCTAAATTTTTATAAAGAAGACTTAAGAAAGTTGCACTACTATACTTTTTCAATCATCTTAATAGAAAAGCTGAACCAAGATTGTTTTTCTCATAAGCATATCACTGATATATCAGGTACTTCTATCTGTATGTTATTGTTGTGTTTATATATGATTAATGGTCATATTTTGTAAACTATTTTTCTATATATGAGCTTTGAATTCAGTTAAACACTTATTCACAATTGAAAGTGCGGAATTTTTATCTTTGAATGCATGTAGAAAACAACGAGATATTTTATGCGATAAGCGTTAATAATTAATTTGATTAACTATTTAATAAAATTAATTATCTTACTTGTATTTACTTCTTGATATGTTGGATGATCTACACTCTCTTGCATATTAGAGAATATTTAAAAATCACACATATAAAGACAAGTTAGGTTTTCGGGATATAAATATATATATATATTAAATAAATAAATAAATAAATTATATATATATATATAGTATTTATATTATATTATATATATATATATTATATATATATATATATATATTATATATATATATACTGCTTCATTTCTATTCATAACATCTATTTCACTTTATTTATACCTCACGTTCCACTATATATTTTTAAAGGGAAACTTGTCCCATTATCCCCAGCCAGAGCCACTATTCCAAACGGAAAAGGAACGATTGTCAAGTTCTCAACCAGGTGGTTATCCTCAATGTTGAGGCAGCAACATTTCAAGCCTTCAATAAGTACACAATCCAAATTAGCAGTTAAAACTCAGAGAAACAACTTTCTGCAAAAATTGCCATTTTCTGCAAGAACTACGAAAAGTTGTAGTTTCTGCAGTTATTGTTGTAACAATTTTGTTTTGTTTTGTTTTATTTTGTTTGTTTTGTTTGTTTTGTTTTTTGTTTGTTTTTTTTTTTTTTTTTTATCAGCTTGTTCCAGAGGCAGTTTTGGCACAAATGTTGCGAGAGATTGGAGCAAAAAAAAAAAAAATCTGAGCCACTAGGTTTTCTCAGAATATGGTAAATTGAGTAAAACGCGGGCAAAATTACAAAAACATGCAATTTCCCATGACTTTTCAGTGGGTTTTTGAGGTAGATTTTCATTTTTCGCCATTGTGCATAGATTAGGCTAGAATTCAGTATTTTTGCACAACTGCATCTTTTCTTCATCAAAATGGGATTTTGAAGGCATGAGGTGGTAAAAAAGGTAGAAATGCACCATTTCCCTTTTGAAGCACTCAATTTGGCCTTAAAATGAGTTCATGGAATATGTTTTTGTTGCAAGATTGGGTAGTGTGAAGGGTGAAACATGGGATAAATTGATTTGATCATATCTTACAAACCGTGCATCCGTTGGTTTTGAAACTTTTATGGTAAATGCATTGAGGTATGTTAAATAAATACACAAATTTTAAGAAATTCCAGTGTATTTTTCAAGAAATTGGTCACTTCACCTACAGAAATTTCTCAATTTTCTCGAGATTCATGTACCCATTGGATGAGATCTTGTGTGGGAAGATGCTTAAAACTAATGGTAACAACCTCAAAAAAAATTAGGAGAATCTAGTTTTTCATTTGAGAGATATTTCAAAAAAAAAAAAGATTGCTACAGGAAGGGGACAAAATCTATGGAACAAAGTCAAAATGATGGTCAATGCATCATGCAACAACATAGTACCTAAGCCAAATCAACACCTACAACCTCTACTTCAACATTTCAAGTTCTTCAAAAGGTAAACTTGACGTAAAACTAGCATTAGACTTTTTAATTTGTTAAAAAATTTGGAAATTGTAATAAGAAAGCTATTGAAAACATGTGATCTATGTATTTCACCCTATCATATTTACATTCTTCAAACCATTTGTTTTTCAATCCTTCATCCCTATTCTAATATTTTCAGCCCTCATACCTTATTGGATGCTCTTACATTGTTGCTATGATTGAACCCCATACTATGGTTGCATGATCTTTTCATGAGATCTTATGTTTACCTTTTCTCTTCTTGCTCCCATATAAATTAATTCATGCTTCTATGATGAACAAATCTACAATATGACCTTTTGTCCTTCATTCATGCTTTCCTTACAGGTCCATCAACATGAAATTATTGAAAAAAGAATTATTTTAAAAATATAGAAATCTTGACTTCATGGTACGTATTTGTAGCACATGGTCAAAATGTGGTGGCCTGTTTACAAACAACATTCATGGTGCACATGGATATCATTCATTATTTGGTTTGGAAAGCACATGGATATAGTAAGAGTCTTATTGATGCATTCCTCACAATATGGCATGTTGGATATTCTACCAAGGATTAAACAATTTGTTCATTATTGAGGGATTAATAAGTAATGCAGATATATTTGTTTTATTAAAGAAGAACAAATCAGCAGGCTTCATATCATTCATGAGTAGCATACTATGGAAATAATTTCAACAAGAGGATGGATAACTCTTCTTTTTCATTTTGCAACTATCAAAAAACAAGTGTGGAAATAAAGAGTTGTGCTACCAAATGTGTAATTTCGGAGAATGAATTTATTGGTTCACTGAACAAGAGAGGAAAACAAATCTTACCAAGATAGATGATCTACACCAATCTCTTGGAGCTTTGGTCAAGGATTCAAATGAAATGACAAAATAAAGGATTACGGAAAACTAGTTCAATTGTGAAATTTTGCAAAGCTTTGTTTTCATGAGGACATGCAAAAAATTAGTTGTGGGTGAATGTTGGGCCTCCAATTTGTCATGATTTTTCTAATCAAGCCATCCATTTTTGCATCATTCCATTCACCCATTGTCATCATTCTTAACCATATTTCTTCACAAATGCACCAAATTCTGACATACCTGTTTACATGGTTTATTATTATTATTTCCATTATTTTTAATGAGTTAAGAAGAACTTTGCTTGGTTTTACTAATGATAGTTTTTCTAGTGCAAGTTTCTACAACTCAGTCAATTTTTACTAATGATAGTTTTTGTCAGTGCAAGTTTCTCCATGGTTGAGGTAGCAAAACCACTCTATAAGGAAATATGACACATGGACATTGTTTCTAAATGTTCCAATATAGATTTTTATTGGTTAAATTCCACCCAGCTTGCACATGTGACATCCAAAGTCAAATCAAAGGAAATACGCAGTAATTTTGACCAGTCAACTTCAACCACGGTTTCTGAGCAAATGAAAGTGAATTTCAGAAAATGAAAACATGGGTTTTTTCAGCACGTGCCCAATTAGGTTCCCAAAATGAAATTTTCTCAAATTTTCTACCATTTGAGAGATTATCGAGGTTCTTTGGAGCATTATTTTGAAAATTATGTGGATAAACGATTTTCCAATTCATCATTCAATGCACAGCCAACAAAGAGGTCAGAACAAGTCGTTCTTTAGAAAATTCGTGGCAAGAAGATTATTATGAATAGACTTGGGCTCACCTTTTATCCTAAAATCCTTCAAAACATATTTGATTTTATTCTCAAATTGATTTGTTGAGATCTCATGGCCAATATTCATGCAATGAAATTCTAAGTTTCTAGTTGCTTTAGAAATCTATAAAACACTGTAATCTATTTGATAAAGGGAGATATTTTCAATGTAATAAGTTCATGTCTAAAGTTGTAACTAGTTTTGAACGTTATCATTGTGAAAACTTTGTTTACACGCTAAAAATAATATAAACTATGTCCCTTGCATTCATGTAATTGTTAATTGGAAATTCTCCCTCTTGATCTGAATTTTCAACATCTCATAGTCCTTAGGAGGTCCCCCTGGAGATATGTGAGAATAGTGTAGATGTTTTCCATTTCTTTCATTTAATTTCATTTTTCTCTAGACTTAAATAAAAACTCTATTTCATTTTAATGCTTTGTTGCTTTAGATTGAATTCATTTCATTCTCTCTACTTGTTTTCCTCTATTTTTACTACAAGACAAGAACTTGTTAAAAGACAAAAAAAAAAAACAAAAATATTTACTTTGACTTTCTTTTTCTAGCTTAGTCTTAGATTTATGTTTAATAGATTATGATTTGCTTTAGTTCAAGTTCATTCATCATAAGATTCGTTATTCCTAATTTCTAGATCTATTTCCACAATAATTGACGTAGGAACAAATCGTTTGAGGAATCTCAACAATAGGCCCCACGTTTACTATCTCCTGTAACAGTCTGACCTTTTACTTTATAATCGGATTGACTTTGTAAAAACCCAAAACAATGATATTTCCCTTTTTATTAGAATTACTTAGCGGTACACCATAGATCGCACTTAAATGATCCAACGACCCAAATCAAATTGGAAGTCACAAGTCACTATGGTTTTGGCTTGGTACCTTCCCCTTTTATTGTGGCAATCCAATTTATTTCAGTACTACATCGCATATCGGCCATCGCATCTTTCCCGGGCTTAAGGACCATTACCATTCCAACTGGAATGTTGCGATGCGATATATCGCAACCGCACATCACATTGTCTCTACGGCCAGTTCCGATAACACACAAAGGCTTCCACCGATACGATATTTCGGCGATCGCAATCGCACGTTGCACTTCCTTACGACTTAAGGTCGATGACACCTGGTTGTTTTATTGCGATGTGATATTTCGACAATCGTACATCACAATACTTCAAGTTCTGAGGTCCGCCCCTTGTGAACAAGTTTGCTGATGCGATATGGGTGATCCAATGGTCGATGATTTTCACACCGTTGTTCGGACTCAGATCAATGGATGTGATTATCAAACCTTTGCATAGTTATCAACACAAAGCATGTGATTTTCACTCAACTCTAAGTTTTATATTGTGAAGCATAAGCAGTTATGTTCCAAATGCAAATAATCAGAAGTAAGACAAGAATTTCCGCACACTTGATATATAATCACACGCACCACATCAATCATTCATAATAAAAGAAGTTATAGAGTCTTGGCCTTGGGCTCGATTACAGCGAATAAAAAGACCTCTGTTTCAATCGGGAAATCTACACGCTGTACTTGACTCTTGCTCCACTCAATCCTCTCTCTCTATGTCCATCCTTTCTACATTACATTTTTCTTCTTTTTATTAATCGAATATCACTCTAACTGTGCTTAACAACTCAATCTCTATTTTTAATCAATCTAACAATAAATCTCTAATTCCTAGATCTACCACAAACCTATGCTAACAACTTATCTTTGAATCTAAAATAAGACAATTTCTAACTATTACTATAATTTAATATAACTCATTTCTTGAGAGATCCAACCCTCTCAGTAAAACTAACTTTTGACCACTCAGGTCAATGAAATTCAACTTGTTTAGCCACAACACGTGAACAAACTTTCACATTGCTAGCTAAGTCCGGATGCTCCTACATGAGATTCCTGGGGAAGAAAGAAATCATCCTTCATACTTTCAGGGCTTAATCCATACTTCTGCAACTCTGTTATGGTTAACCAGCTAGAATCCTCGACTGGCTATCCTTTCCATTTGAATAGATATTAAAAATAATTCTGCCCTCTGGTTCTTTTGGATACTCTTTTCCCCAAAACAGCTTCTACTTCTTTCTTAGTTGTCTTTGGCATTTGTTATTCCCAGTTCAAGGATTGAACTTCATCTTCTGTAGTTTCCTCCTTTAGCTTTGTCTTTGTCCCTTTGTATGGATACAAATCAGCAATATTGAAAATAGGCAATATTCCAATCCCTTCTGGCAGTTCAATTTCATATGCATTAGCTGAAAACTTTCTTACAATTCTACATGGTCCTATCTTTTTCATCTTTAGTTTATTGAAAGTCTTAGTAGGAAATCTTTCTTTTCTCAAATATACCATTACTAAATCTCCCACTTGGAATTATTTTTCTCTTTTCTTCATTTCCACTCTTTGTTTGTATTTGCTACTACTTTCCTGTAATCTACTTTTGACATCTTCTTGTAGTATTTGCATTTTCTCCGCAAACTCTTCAGCTTTTGCACTTCTTGTCTCCTATTTACCCAAATTTTTGAGCTCATACACACCTCTTGGATTCATTCCAAAAACAATATGAAATGGACTCATTCCAGTGCTTCGCTTTGGAGTGTCATTATAAGAAAACTCAGCCTGAGCTAGTGCTAAATCCCAATGCTTAGTATTTTGATACACTAAACTTCTCAATATGTTTCCCAAGCTCCTATTTACTACTTCAGTCTATCCATCTGTTTAAGGATGGTATGCTGAACTAAAACTAAGGTTAGCTCCTAGTTTCTTCCAAAGGGTTCTCCAGAAATTCCCTACAAATTTTGTATCTTGATCAGACACAATAATTATAAGTAACCCATGTAGTCTTACAATTTCTGAAAAAAATAGATTAGCTATATGTGTTGCATCACTAGTATTCTTACAAGCAATGAAATGTTCCATCTTGGAAAATCTATCTACTACAACATAAATGGAATCATTCACTCTCTGCATTTTTGGTAATCCCAAAACAAAATCCATGCTAACTGCATCCCACGTTCAGTCTGAGATTGGCAATGGCTAGTACAATCCTATATTTTGGCTCCTTCCTTTAGCATGTTGACATATGCTGCACTTCTCAACAAAACTCTTAACATAATTTTGCATTTTTGGCCAATAATAAAAAGCATTCACCTGAGCAAAGGTTTTATCTTGTCCAAAGTGACTAGATAATCCTCCACTATGTTTCTCCTTTATTATGTTTTCCCTCATAGAACATTTGGAAATACACAACTTGTTTCTTTTAAACAATAAGCCTCCTTGAATGAGATAATCTAACCACTGACTTCTGTTATGAACTATGGTATTTTGAACTATTGTATAGATATCTTTGAAATCTGCATCATCTTTGTACATTTCAATCATTTCTTCAAATCCTAGAACACCCACTTGGAGTCATCAAGGATGATGAATCAACGAAAAACTCCAAGGATGCGAGCAAAAATCCCCAAGAAACGATGAGCAAGGATAGAGATAAGGAAGCAACTAATATTGAGACCCTCACTCACCTTGTCAAGAACTTGACCATCAAAATGTATGAACTCAAGCAACAGAAAATGGACACATTTGCAAGTAGTCATCCACCTAGATAGAGAAAGGCAAGAAGCTCATCAACCAGCTCATCAAGCAACAACCGATTCGCTTCCAAAATTGCATAGAAGCCTGTGTTCCAACTCGATCAGTGCGTTGATCATAATTTTTGTTCCTTCCACGAAGAGTTCCATCTTGAGAACTCTTGTTTGAATTGGAAGCGAGTCGTTAGCTTTGTCTGCAGTCATATACTCGATGCAGAAGGTGATATGCAGGAGCAACCACAAGACACTAATGATGATGAAGAGGTTGCACTTGATGGAACACAATGTTTTGGGCATGTGGTTAACGCACATCAATGCTTGCAAGCAATCTCGAAGGTGAATATAGAGAAGCAACCCCAAAAGAAAAATGATTGTTGCAATCTTAGGAGTAAATCAGCCCCCCTTACACTTGGGGAAATGCAAGAGAAGGTGAGGCAACTGATAAAGAAGGTCACTCCACCGACCACCTCAAAGAAACAAACACAAAGCAAGTTCGGGAAGACAACGACGGATAAGAGTACATCCATGAGCATCAAGTTACAAAACACTCTACCGGACAGCACGAACATTCGTTCCTAATCCAGGTACGGGTGTGATGAAGGACCCTTGCAAGACCTTTTACTTTCGTGATGTGCTAAATTGATTTTTTAAAAGAAACATAAATGAATACATGTGCATGTTGTAAAGAAGAGGAACATGACAATCATCAGCAACATAAAAACATAAGCCGTTGATAACGAAGTTCGTCCAGGAGGGACATCTTCAGGCCTTGGTGTCAAGATGGTGTAGGCCGCTACATTAAGTGCTATCAATAGTGATGATGTACATAAAAGGTGATGTTTCTATCATACAAGGAAAATGCCCTCACATAGGAGTGGCTCTAAGAGATGTTTCGCTATAGGATCTCTTAGTCAAAAGACTCCTATCAGTATAACACAAACTCATGCATGATGAGCATCCTGCCAACATGGCATGAAAGGGATCTCAATGCAAACATACACGACAAAAATATGAGTATCCCATCAACATACAACAAAGGGATCTCAAAACATAACATGACAAAGCATGACAACAAGTACATCACGTAGACGATTTTGTGTCACATCAAGCAGGAATCATGAAAACATGTAATAAACAAGATCCCTCATCAACATCAAACAGGGATCTGTGCAGCACAATGCATATCAAAAGAAGTACATGAAAACACCACATATACCTCATAACTAGGGTCCATCTGAAGAAGCAGATGTCGAACTACTGAAATTGTTCATGCCATCAATCTCATGACATTAATTGCATGGAAATGGTTGCTCGCACATGAATGTTGACACATGCATTCCACTTAGAAAAGTGGTTGAAGAATAGAATGAGAAAATGAAAAATATGAATGCACAATTAGATTTGTGGCATCAAATAGTGCAAAATGGATTGTCAAATTTCTGAATTCCGAGAAATTGCAAATTTGGGGTCAAGGAATCTTTAGATTCCCCCTAGATTCCTCAAAGATTTTGCTCCATGGGTGGACTGGGAATCTACAACTCAAAGTGAGAATCTTACCTCTTCATTGTGATCCCTGCAGAAAACCATGAAAAACGACTGTAAACTTGACTATATTCCGACATGGAGAAAAATTAACTCCTTGGGAAAATTTCAAGGATCATGGTTCTGCTACTTGGTTTTGCAGCAGTCGTGGTTCCACCTGCATACTGAAAAATGGCCAAAAAATTCAGAACCTTGATGGAGAAACGGAAAATTCCATTGCGTTCGTGGCATCGAGAAGTGTTGAAACCATATAAGATTTGTCAAATTCTAACAAAGTGAAAATTCGGCCCTCTTGCAAAATTCTGCCTCGAACTGCATGGACTGCCTCCTCTGCCTGAGCACACTAAAAACTGCATTTTAAATGAAAAAGTGCCAGTGGATTATTCAATGAATTTTTTGTAGGGAAGTTAGCTGGGGATTCGATTAATATGGATGAGTTAGGGTGGTTAAACCCCGCCTCCTCCTTTTTATATTTAACAAATTATTTTTTTATATATTATACAATGATTTTTTTGTTAAATTAAACTTTAAAGGTTGGGTCGGGCCCGCCCACTGTACCTCCGCTGGCTCCATGATTTAAGGTTGGTGGTTGAGGTTTGTTGTGGTTTGGGTCTGTGCACTAAGGGCCGACCTACCCAAATTCGTTGCATTGTTTATAGTGCTGAGGTGTGGGGTGGCAGGGTCATGGCCGCCCACCCCGTGTTAATTGTTGCATGTCGTGGGATGTGGGTAGGGGCTGGGGGTCATGGCCAGCCCCTCCATATTTAACATTACAGTTACATTTGGGTGGTGGGGTTGGTGGCCCACCACCCCCTTTTTTTAATATATTTTTTTATTTAAATAAAAACAAAATGGCACGTTTTTGAAAATTTGGTTTTGGACCGTAGGAGTCTTTTTAACTAGGCCACGGTTTCGCCTAGAATTTGGCCGGAGTTGGCTAGATTTCATCTGCTGGAAAAGTGCAAATTGTGTCCTCGTTAAACCTACCCGTCATCAAAAGTCAACCCAACTTTGATTGCTTCTAACTTCCTCATCCGAACTCGGATTGACGAACCGTTCACACCGCCGCGATTAGGATGACGAGATCGACGCTTTGGTCCCAGTTCGAGCATAATACAAACATTTTGTTTTTTGAGCTTTCCTACGTCTTCTTTGGCCTGTGTGTGTCTCTGGAGCCACCTGGATCAATCCTCCCCACTGAGGAGCTTTTTATCCTCCAAATGCTTGAAAAATAATCTACAACTTCTCTGTACCTTGTCTGCATCACAAGCGTCCTGAAAGGTATTGCTTCCATCTCCTTCACCTTTGTTCTTCAGAGCCTTAAGCGATGAGCCGACACCTACAACCTCTCCACCGTGTAGTACACTGTTTTGAAAATTACATGTTTGAATTTCATGACCAACTAATGACCCAAGCATCCCACACTTCCCACGAGTTTATAAAACATACTCAGTGGTCAAGTTTACATCAAGATGGACACAATAACCCAGCTACGAAAACAAGGCCAACACATCATTTTCGCTTCAATAAGTGATGGAAAACACATAATCACTGCAACACATGATTTAAAAAGATAAGGCCAAACACTATTGTTTTGACAAGTGATGGAGACATGACATCACTTTCATAGTTTAACATGCAACCCAAAATAATATCAAACATCATTGTTGTTGAACAAGTGATGGAAACACATCATCACTTTTACATTTTAAAATGCAACAAATGATTTACAAAATCACGACCATGAAATGCTAACATATCTAGAAACCATTTCTCACTTATCAAGGTGAATGTGTCGCCTCCTTATGGTGCATTCGATGGTTGAACAACCGTTTCATTTGGTTCATGTATCGACACTTTGTCTTTAAGGTGTTGTTCTGGATGGAGCCTCCAACAAGTGGCTCTTTGATGGCCACTTCTATCGCAATGACTGCAATAGGTTTTCTTCCTCCAGATCTGCTTACATGTTCATTTACCTACTGTTGTGAGGGGTTTTCACGCCTCATCCTTTTGTGTGCTACCATTCTTTTCGAACACTTAGAAAATGTATGGTTATGTAATCCACAAAAGGTACATGTTTTTTGATGCCATGCTTTACGTTCATCATTAACAACATGATCATAATCGAAATGAACATTCGAATATCAAGTGTGGTTATACCTTTCCTTATTGTTTCTAATGTCAGTATGGTGATGAGAGCTTGCCTCAACTCTCTCCCTGCAACAGGCACTACCATGGGATGATGGGGATGTGTTCCCATCATTCTCTTTCCTCAACGATTTCGATGATGTCTAGGAAGAATATGAGACCTTCGAGCATTCTCCCTCGGTGTATCTCAAGCCTGCAAAATTGAGGTTTCTGCACAACCTCCAATGGTTGAGTTATGCTTTGGTTATTAACACCAAGTTCTTCTTCCTTCTTGTGCATCGTACTAGTAAGAAGTCTCATGTTTTTCCCTGTAATTCGGATCTCCAAATCTCCAACAGAAATCATACTATGTGACAAGGAAACTGAAATGAAATCAACATCTTTTACCTCCTATGTCAATTTGGAAATAACTGATGAGGGCTTCTCATCCTCTATTTTTGTTGGTTCGCTAGCTGTCTCGGCACATTCCCCAAATTCCTTTCTGACATACCCAAGTCCTGCTTGACGGGGTAATTCTTCTACTTTGATGGGGTTGATAATGCCTTGGCCATTAACGCCCAATCCTTTCCCTCCATAACCCATTTTCTTCAATAGTTTGGAGCCAATTCTTGTGGTATGATTTTCAAAAATAGTGAAATCATCATCAGGAAACATGCATGAAGATGGAGAACTACTTTTTACCTCGCATTGGTCATGCTACAACTTTTCCAAGGCCTCGTCCTTTGCTTGCAGCTGTCGTAGAAAACTCTATTTTTCCTCTTTCTCTTCATGTAGACGCATCTTCAATTCATCGTTCTCTGTTTGAAGATTTTGTTTGTTGTACTTCATTTCTTCCAGGGCCTCTTCTGTGGCTTGCAAATGAATCTGCAATCACTCCTTTTCCTTTGTCTCTTTCTATAGAGTTTCATACATGATTTCCACTCATTTCAAAATTTTGAGCATGGTCTCATACATCGCTTTTTCATCCTCTGTCGCTGCACGTTCCATTGTTCACACTGCAATTCACATCAACACAAAGACTGCTCTGATACCACTTGATCCAGGTACGGGTGTGATGAAGGACCCTTCCAAGACCTTTTACTTTCGTGATGTGTTAAATTACATTTTTAAAAGAAACATAAATGAATACATGTGCATGCTATAAAGAAGAGGAACATGACAATCATCAGCAACATAAAAACGTAAGCCGTTGATAATGGAGTTCATCTAGGAGGGACGTCTCTGGGCCCTGGTGTCAAGATGGTGTAGGTCGCTGCATTAAGTGTTTTCAATAACGATGATGTACATAAGAGGTGATGTTGCTATCATACAAGGAAAATTCCCTCACATAGGAGTGGCTCTAAGAGATGTTTTGCTACAGGATCTCTCAGTCAAAAGACTCCTATTAGTATGACACAAACTCATACATGATGAGCATGCCACCAACATGGCATAAAAGGGATCTCAATGCAAACATACATGACGACAATATGAGTATCCCATCAACATACAACAAAGGGATCTCAAAACATAGCATGACAAATCATGACAACAAGTACATCACATAGAGGATTCCGCGTCACATCAAGCAAGAATCATGAAAACATGTAATAAATAAGATCCCTCATGAACATCAAACAAGGATTTGTGTAGCACAATGCATAGTAATAGAAGTACATGAGCACACCGCATATACCTCACAACCAGAGGCCATTTGAAGAAGCGAATGTCAAACTGCTGAAGTTGTTCGTGCCATCGATCTCACGGCATAAATTGCATGGAAATGGCTGCTTACACATGAATGTTCATAGTTGCATTCCAATTAGAAAAGTCGCTGAAGAATAGAATGAGAAAATGAAAAATCTGACTGCACCATCAAATTTGTGGCGTCGAATAGTGAAAAATCGATTTTCAAATTTCTGAATTCCGAGAAATTGGAAATCTGGGGCTTAAGGATTCTTTAGATTCCACCTAGATTCCTCCAAGATTCTACTCCATGGGTGGATTGGGAATCTACAATTCAAAGGGTGAATCTAACCTCGCCATTGTGATCCCTGCGGAAAACCATGAAAAACGACTGTAAACTTGACTATATTCCGAAATGGTGAAAAATTACCTCCTTAGGAAAATTTCAAGGATCATGGTTCTGCTCCCTGTTTTTGCCGCAGTCATGGTTCCACCTGCATACTGAAAAATGGCCGAAAAATGTAGAACTCTGATGGAGAAATAGACAACACCATTGTGTTCGTGGCATCTAGAAGTGCTGAAACCATATAAAATTTGTCAAATTCTGACAAAGTGAAAATTTAGCCCTCCTGCAAAATTTTGCCTTGAATTGCGTGCACTACCTCCTCTGATTGAGCGCACTGAAAAATGTGTTTTAAATAAAAAAGTGCCAGTGGATTCTTCAACAAATTCATTGTAGGGCAGTTGGTTGGGTATCTGATTAATATGGAGGAGGTCGGGTAGTCAAACCTTGCCTCCTTTTTACATTTATTTATTTATTTATTTATTTTATATGATACAACGATTTTTTTTTTTAAATTAAACTTTAATGGTTGGGTCAGGCCTACCTTGGGCTGCCCACCCATCATACCTCAGCTGGCTCCATGCTTTAAGGTTGGTGGTTGAGGTTTGTTGTGGGTTGGGTCCGTGCCCCAAGGGCCGGCCCACCCAAATTCGTTGCATTGTTTACGGTGCCGAGGTGTGGGGTGGTGGGGTCATGGCCACCCACCCCGTGTTAATTGTTGCATGCCGTGGGCTATGGGGAGGGGCCAGGGATCATGGCCTGCCCCTCCATATTTAACATTGCCGTTACATTGGGGTGGCGGGGTTGATGGCCCACCACCCCCTTTTTTTAATATTTTTTTGTGAAAATAAAAACAAAATGGCGCATGTTTGAAAATTTCGTTTTGGACAGTAGAATTCTTTTTATATAGGCCACAATTTCACCTGGAATTTGGCTGGATTTGGCCGGATTCCATCTGCTGGAAAAGTGAAATTTGTGTCCTCATTAAGCCTGCCCAATCATCAAAAGTCAACCCAACTTTCACTTCTTCTAACATCCTCATTCGGACTCGGATTGACAAGCCGTTCACACCGCTGCGATTATGACGATGAGATCTACACTCTGGTCTTGGTTCGAGCATAATCCAAACATTTTGATTTTAGAGCTTTCCTGAGTCCTCTTTGTCCTGTGCGTGTCTCTAGAGCCAACTGGATCAATCCTCCCCACCGAGGAGCTTTTGGTCCTCCAAAAACATGAAAAATAGATTACAACTTCTCTGTACCTTGTTTGCATCACAAGCATCCTGAAAGGTCTAGCTTCCATCTCCTTCACCTTTGTTCTTCAGAGCCTTAAGCGATGAGCTAACACCTGCAACCTCTGCACCCTATAGTATATTGTTTTGCAAATTACATGCTTGACTTTCATGACCAACTAATGACCCAAGCATCCCACACTTGCCACGAGTTTATAGAACATACTCGGTGGTAAAGTTTACATAAAGATGGACACAATACCCTAGCTACGAAACCAAGGCCAACACATCATTGTCACTAAGTTCAATAAGTGATGGAAAACACATCATCATTGCAACACATGATTTACAAAGATAAGGCCAAACACTATTGTTTTGACAGGTGATGGAAGCACGACATCACTTTCACAGTTTAACATGCAGCCCAAAATAATATCAAACATCATTGTTGTTGAACAAGTGATGGAAACACATCATCACTTTTACATTTTAAAATGCAACAAATTATTTACAAAAGCATGACCATGAAATGCTAACATATCTAGAAACCATTTCTCACTTATCAAGGTGAATGGGTCGCCTCCTTGTGGCTCATTCGATGGTCGAACAACCATTTCGTCTGGTTCATGTATCGACACTTTGTCTTTAAGGCGCTACTCTGGATGGATCCTCCAACAAGTGGCTCTTTGATGGCCACTTTTGTTGCAATGACTGCAATAAGTTTTCTTCCTCCATATCTGCTTTACATGTTTCTTTACCTACTGTTGTGAGGGATTTTCATGCCTCATCCTTTTGTGTGCTGCCATTCTTTTCCAACACTTAGAAAATGTATGGTTATGTAATCCACAAAAGGTACATGTTTTTCGATGCCTTGTTTCATGTTCATCATTAACAACATGATCATAATCGAAATGAACATCGAATGTCAAGTGTGGTTATACCTTTCCTTGTTGTTTTCGATGTCAGTATGGCGATGAGAGCTTGCCTTAGTTCTCTCTCTGTAACGGGCACTACCGTGGGATGATGGGGATGTGTTCCCATCATTCTCTTTCCTTGACGATTTCAATGATGTCTCGAAAGAATATCACACCTTCAAGCATTCTCCCTCGGTGTATCTCAAGCCTGCGAATTGAGGTTTCTGCACAACCTCCAGTGGTTGAGTTATGCTTTGGTTATTAACACCAAGTTCTTCTTCCTTCTCGTGCCTCGTCCTAGTAAGGAGCCTCATGTTTGTCCCTATAATTGGGATCTCCAAATCTCCAACAGAAATCATACTATGTGACAATGAACGTGAAATGAAATCAACATCTTTTACCTCCTCTGTCGATTAGGAAAGCATTGATGAGGGCTTCTCATCCTCTATTGTTGTTGGTTCGCTAGCTGTCTCAGCGCATTCTCCAGCTTCCTTTCTAACATATCCAAGTCCTGCTTGATGGGGTAATTCTTCTACTTTTGAAAATGCCTTGGCCATTAATGCCCAAGCCTTCCCCTTCATACCCCATTTTCTTCAATAGTTTGGAGCCAATTCCTGTGGTATGATTTTAAAAAACAGCGAAATCATCATCAGGAAACATGCATGAAGATGGAGAACTACTTTTCACCTCACATGGATCATGCTGCAGCTTTCCAAGGCCTCGTCCTTTGCTTACAACTATCATAGCAAACTCTGTTTTTCCTCTTTCTCTTCATGTAGACGCATCTTCAATTCAATGTTCTCTATTTGAATATTCTGTTTGTTGTGCTTCATTTCTTCTAGGGCCTCTTCTATGGCTTGCAACTGAAGTTGCAATCACTCCTTTTCCTCTGTCTATATCTGTAGAGTTTCATACATGATTTCCACTCATTTGGAAATTTTTAGTATGGTCTCATACATTGCTTTTTCATCCTCTGTCGCTACACATTCCATTGTTCATGTTGCAATTCACATCAACACAAACACCGCTCTGATACCACTTGATCCAAGTCTGCGTGTGACGAAGGACCCTTCCAAGACCTTTTACTTTTGTGATGTGTTAAATTGCATTTTTAAAAGAAACATAAATGAATACATGTGCATGCTGTAAAGAAGTGGAAGATGACAATCATCAACAACATAAACATAAGCCGTTGATAATGGAGTTCGTCCAGGAAGGACTACGTCTCTGGGCCCCGGTGTCAAGATGGTGTAGGTCGCTGCATTAAGTGCTATCAATAGTGATGATGTACATAAGAAGTGATGTTGCTATCTTACAAGGAAAATTCCCTCACGTAGGAGTGGCTCTATGAGATGTTCCGCTACAGGATCTCTCAGTCAAAAGACTCCTATCATTATGACACAAACTCATGCATGATGAGAATCCCACCAACATGGCATAAAAGGAATCTCAATGAAAACATACATGATGCTAATATGAGTATCCCATCAACATATAACAAAGGGATCTCAAAACATAACATGACAAATCATGACAACAAGTACATCACATAGACGATTTCGCGTCACATCAAGCAGGAATCATGAAAACATGTAATAAACAATATCCCTCATCAACATCAAACATGGATCTATGCAGCACAATGCATAGCAAAAGAAGTACATGAACACACCGCATTTACCTCACAACCAGGGGCCATCTGAAGAAGCAGATGTCGAACTGCTGAAGCTGTTCGTGCCATTGATATCACGACATCAATTGCATGGAAATAGTTGCTCGCACATGAATGTTGACACCTGCATTCCACTTAGAAAAGTGGCTGAAGAATAGAATGAGAAAATGAAAAATCTGAACACACCATTAGATTTTTGGCATCGAATAGTGCAAAATTGACTGTCAAATTTCTGAATTCTGAGAAATTGAAAATCTGGGGCTCAACGAATCTTTAGATTTCCCCTAGATTCCTCAATGATTTTGCTCCATGGGTGGACTGGGAATCTGCAACTTAAAGGGAAAATCTGACCTCTGCATTGTCATCCTTGTGGAAAACCATGAAAAATGACTATAAACTTGACTATATTCTAACATGGAGAAAAATTACCTCCTCGGGAAAATTTCAAGGATCGTGGTCCTGCTCCCTGTTTTTGCAACGATGATGGTTCCACCTGCATACTGAAAAATGACTGAAAAATTCAGAACTCTGATGGAGAAATGGACAATTCCATTGCATTCATGGCGTCGAGAAGTGCTAAAACCATATAAAATTTGTCAAATTCTGACAAAGTGAAAATTTGGCCCTCATGCAAAATTCTGCCTTGCACTGCATGCATTGCCTCCTCTACCTGAGCGCACTGAAAACTAAGTTTTAAATAAAAAAGTGCTAGCAGATTCTTCAACGAATTTTTTGTAGGGAAATTGGTTGGGGATCCAATTAATATGGAGGAGGTTGGCTGGTCAAACCCCGCCTCCTTGTTACATTTAACAAAAATTATTATTATTATTTTTTTTTTTTGTTTTATTTATTTATTTATTTATTTATTTATTTATTTTTTTTTTGCTTTTTGTTTTTTTTGTTTTTTCTTTTTTCTTTTTGTTTTTTTGTTATTTTTTTTTTTATTATACAACAATTTTTTTTTTGAATTAAACTTTAATGGTTGGGTCGGGCCTGCCTTGGGCGGCTCGCCCACTGTACCTCCATTGGCTCCATGCTTTATGGCTGGTGGTTGAGGTTTGTTGTGGGTTGGGCTCGTGCCCCAAGGGCTGGCCCACCCAAATTCGTTGCATTGTTTACGGTGCCGAGGTGTGGGTTGGCGGGGTCATGGCCGCCCACCCCGTGTTAATTGTTGCATGTCGTGGGCTGTGGGGAGGGGTTGGGGGTGATGGCTCGCCCCTCCATATATAACATTATAGTTACGTTGCGCTGGCGGGGTTGGTTTCCTGCCACCCCCTTTTTAATATTTTTTTGTTTAAATAAAGACAAAATGGTGCGTTTTTGAAAATTAGGTTTTGGACTGTAGGAGTCTTTTTATCTAGGCCACGATTTCGCTCGGAATTTGGCCAGAGTTGGTCGGATTCCATCTGTCGGAAAAGTGCAAATTGTGCCCTCGATAAACTTGCCTAGTCATCAAAATTCAACCCAACTTTGACTGCTTCTAACTTCCTCATCTTGACTCATATTGACGAACCATTCACACTGCCGTGATTAGGACGACGAGATCTACAATTTGGTCCTGGTTTGAGCATTATCCAAACATTTTAATGTTTTAGCTTTCCTGAGTTCTCTTTGTCCTATGTGTCTCTCTAGAGCCACCTGGATCAGTTCCACCCCGGACACCTCGTTGAGTCTACGACCTCTAGACTACAACATAATTGATGACATGTAGAAAACTCGAGCGAACATCAACTTGTTCGAGTTAGCCAAAGTCTAGAGTCAGCGAGATATCCTACTGTATGCGTTAGGACAAATGGAAATAGACAACGCAACCTCTACTAGCAAGGGATAAGGCACACCTCCCGGATCACTATCCACTATGCTCAATACACTCCGGTTCCTGCTTTCGTTTGATGTTTTCAACTACAATGTTCGCAACTGCTTGGTTGATTTTGTTGTGGCAGCCAATGTCATGCCGCTCTCTATTGCTGAGAAGATCACTACAAAATGGAGCGAAACATCGGCGAGAATCATCCAACTTGATCAAACATCAGTACCAGTCATTGGTGAACTACGAGATGTGATCATCCGACTATCTCGTGACAATCAAGTCCACCAATGCATCAACATAGTTGTTGTGGACATACCGGAAGCATATGGCCTACTACTCAGAAGAGACTCAATGTCACTCCACTTAATGGTGAGAACGAATCGTTGGCCTTCGCAGAACTCATGTTTGGCAACTGCCTCCTGGAAAAGACATTGGAGTGTTATCCTACATGGCCAACTCCAACCTCATTAGACAAGCAGTTGGGACTCCTTCCTTGCCCAACTGATGGTCATGAAACTTGTACAATTTATTTTTTCAATAGTAGTAGTAGTAGCAGCAACAACAGAAGCAGTGGTACTAGCACACCAAACAGCTAATGTACAGACGAGTTGTGGGCCATGAATCTTGAAGAGTATGAAACACATGATGGCTCAAGGACCCAATGTATCTTAGTTGTCCAAAACAACAAACAATGCATCATTTCGAGCTGTTTGAAGTTTGAATGCAAAAACAATGATGCTGAGTATGAAGCTATCATGTTAAACACACAAAGGACCATCGCTATGAACAAACAAAGCATCCTGGGAACCTATCATGATCCAAAGATGGCCAATCTCATTGTAAGCTACACACTGCAATAGCAATGAATCTTTGGTTGCTTGACCAAATAGTACCAGGATGGGTCTGCACGGGTAGATTATGACCTAATTATACACTACACGCGAGAAATCCAACATGAGATTCCAGGTAAAGGAGAAGAAAATCCATTACAACAAAGACCAGGTAGCACGTACATGTTGTTTTCACTCCTTTTACAGAAAAAATTGACTGACATTTTATGCGGTTGAACTACTTGCAAAGTTCGTCATCATACTTGGTTTTCTAATTTAAATATCGCACGAAAGAAATCTTGGAAAATCCACTTATGCATTTAATTTATAAACTTGAACCCTTCCCGGAACAAAAACAACTACTCCATGCCATCATCCTAACCCATGTTGCACGTAGTACCTGAAACAGTGGTGTTGCCTTCACTTGAAGGTCATTTGGAATGCCACCAGGTTCCAGTAGCGGAACCTGGTGGACTTGCACTGGTGCACGAGAAGCTTGGCCCACACACATATCATTTGGAGTCACTAGGTAGGAGGATTTACAACCTCCCTGCCAATGGCCAAGATCTACAACATTATTTTCAATAGGTCGGGCCGCGCCCGTGCCTTGTACATAGTTTGCTTGATGTATGTTGTTTTAATCATTTTTTCTTTGCTTATTATCTTTTTTTTTGCTTTGTTTGATTCTGCTTACTATTTTTGTTCACATTCATTTTGTTTATTTAATATATTACTATTTTCTTTTGTCCGGAAATAAGTGCTACCGACTATTATGTTTTGGCTTTTGAATAGAGTATGTGGCTGAAATTGGAAGAAGATTGTGACACTGCAGCACTTGGCCAGTGTTGTGTCCGCCTTCTCTTTGCTTGGTTGTAACCTTCGCCTAATGAAGTCTTGACGAAAAATACAAACCATTTGCAAGGGAAGTTTTGGTCCAACCGAGAACTCGTGTCCACATTGGGAAGCCTCGTGCGTGTACTCAACCTTCTGCTCTGTGTGTTGAAGCTCATCCAACTAGTAGAAACAGAGAAGGGGAAAACCTAAACGAGCAAACCTATGTCAGAGGTCTTACATGCTTCTCTGAAGGAACAACCTCTTCTGCTCTCAATAAGTCAGGATCCCTCTTCTGCACTAAAAGTAAATAAGTGCCTATGCACAGTCCTCTTGAAAAATACAAAGGTGAAAGAAGAGAAAGGCTTCCTGTGTAGAGAGGTGAAGCATGCAACTCCACAAGGGTATTGACTAGGCTCGCTGGCAGTGGAGAAATTTGTGTGTTCTTGCATGACTCCATCGGGGTATTGTCCAGGCTTGTTGGTAGTGGAGCAATACCAGAGATGAAAACTTATACTCTGAAAATATTCAACTTGCGAGTTAAAATACCCTTCTCAGATTTAAAACACTGAGATCTAAGCTGAAATTTTGATTGTGTGTGACTGAGTTGGAAAAGGGTGAACCAAATATGTCCATGGAGTAAGTGGGTAAACTGAAATAAACCACACATCGATTCAATACTCCCCGAAAAACCAAGGCCCTTTGCTAAGAAATGAATCGAAATAGAGAAGCTGGAGTTCTACCAGTGTTTCGCCAAGTGTTGTAGCGGCTACAACCCCCCTCCACAATTTTGGCCTGCACCAATTTCTGAGCCTCCCTTGAGAGTTTCACTTGATGATTGTACACATTCAGGTTCACTTCATGAGCTTGTGTGAGTCTTTACATCCATCTTGCTTCTTCATTTCATTCATGTTTTTGCATGCTCGTGTCTAAGTCATGTTTGTGACCATATTCTGGTTATGCTCAAAGTCTTTGCTTCGCATGTGCTTGTTGTGTTCGCTATGAAAACATCTATCACACTCACATATAGAGTCACATTCACTATCGTGCAAGCGTTGTCTCTACCAATGAACGATCAATCACGAGTGTCGCACTTGTCACTTGCACCATCGATCAATCATGTTGAAGATGTGTGTCTGGTTGGTTTGGGTCATTTGATCGTTGGGTCATGTGAGTGTGTGTTCATATGATAACCTATGCGTCTTTCGATCATTCACACACTTAGTCATTTTTGTTGAAGTTCTGATGACCAGACTTCCCTCTTACAGCCAAACCACCACCCCACTTTTGACTCGATCAACTGTCAACCAGAACAACTAAGAAGCACCAAACTAGTCTTTTCAAGTTGCGTTGTCCACAATCATTTCAATCAACCCTCATGATGGCCACCTGGATAGTCAGACCCGACAGTCACCCCAGGACCGACTCACCCTCAAAATTGTGTAAAGGCCATTGACCTTGCTCACTCAGGTGACTAAGGAAATTGCAAAAATATGCCAGACAGACACCAAGAGCCCGTCCTTGTCTCCCTCAGAAAATTTCGTAGTTTTCCCAGTCAGTCATCTAGACTGTTCATCTCAGAAATTGTACAGTGTTCATGAACAAGCCTTCCACTGCCCATTAGTCAGCTTAGCTCATAAATTGTGCAGAGATGATCAACAGGTTGACCTCCTGGCCTCAGTGTAGTTTTTCTTGGCAGCAAACTTCCAGTTCCCTCCAGGAATTGTGTAGTTTCTATTGCCAGTGTCTCCAGCAACCAACTAGAAGTTCCCTCTGGGGATTACGCAGTTTTGGCTGCCAGTGACTCCAACAGCCAGTTGTCAATTCCCTCTGGGAATTGTGTAGTTTTGGATGCCAGTTTCCCAGGCAGTTCCCCCAAAAAACTGCGCAATCCCCGCCTACTAACCCTTCATGCGGCCTGTCTCGCTCCTCTCGAAAATTGTGCAAATTTGGTTGTCTAGTCCCCGCTACCCATTCGTTCCGGAAAATGTGTAGAACATGATTGCCTTGTCTTCCTGCAACCCATAATTTCCCTCCCAAAATTTGCGAAATTTTCCTACCAACTGAGCCAGACCTCGCATATAGTCACTATCGACTCAGATTGCCCATCTTCATCACTCAGTGACTCTTGCACAATTTTCATCATCAGTACTCGAAGCCATCATCCCACTTCATAACCTTGTTGCATCTCTCAGTCACTTGCATTCGAAATGATCGTGTGTCATGGTAGACTAGGAGGTTTTGGATATGATGTCGTCGCATCATAAGTGACTACAGGTACAGGTACAGCAACAAATATGGCAAGACGACGGACATGATGAAGGACATGTTCACCAATGGATGAACAATTGGTACATGTGAAATGGACGAACGTGACGAACATGCTCCTTCAGAAACAGATGAGCATGTCAATCCTTCCAACATGAAAGCAAGGAACAACATGTTAAAGCTTCATCAAGAGAACCAAGGACCATTGAAGACTCTGTGCACTTTGCCATGCGAAGGTGAAGCTATGAGTACACCATGAAGACACACATCACCCAGTAGCACTGTAGCTCGACATGCACTCCAGAAGCAACACAAATGTACCGACACTGTCATGTCAAGTCATGTCGAGTCACGTCATGAGTCATGTCGCCCACATCTCCACTGTGGGCTTGTTGTCAATCAATGTGATGGAACGTGGAAGTCCAAGAGACCCACTTGTTGAACAAAGAGTCATGTAAGTCAAAAAGTCATGGAAGACAAACGATCACAAGGGTAGTTGAACAACCACAAGGGTTAGTTTCACCCTTGGCTATAAATACCCCCTCATTTTGTACATGTAGAGGAATTTTCACCTCAGCTCAGCCCACATAGCCAAGAGAGTCTGTAATATCTTATTTGAGGAGTGAGTAGTGGCTCCAATTCCCCACACTCGAGGTTAGTGATGTATGGTGTAACGATGTATCTTGGAACTTTCACTTAATTCAAAAGCCTGCTAAGAGACGAACACATTTTCACATATGTATTGTATCTGTTGTAAGACTGATTTTTAACACTCGTAATGCATGTTGCTTTAACCTGTGTTCTACATCTAAACTATTTCATTTTTTGTAATGCATAATCTATTAATGGAAATGTGTTGTATATGTTGTTAACGCTATCTAGCCTATGTAGACTGCTCTCTGGGACATCAGACAAACCTTTTGCATGAAGCTTGTTGTAACAACTGTTGCACTCGTTCAAACTGATCCGTTGAGTGTTGTATGTGTTATCTTACCTTGTATGTTGTGACTACCGCATCCGTGTGGATTGCTCCTACAGAAGTTGTTCATGTCCTGTTGTGTTGTGTGTGCCTAGCAGTGTTGGGATTGCTCCCAATCGACCTGGAACTCACTCTCACCCTCTCCCTCAACAGTGAAATAACCATTGACACAAGTGACACTTACACTCACCAGGCACGCGAACCTCACTTCTCGAAGACAAAGAAAATCACTCTCCTATGTTGACAAGCAAGAGTTGAGGCAGATCTTTAAGATAATGGAAACCGGGTCATCATACTAGATGGGAATCCTACACCAAACGGTGTGAGGTCTATTTGGGACTTCATACCGGGGAGATCCCCTGAATGTTGGTAGGTCGAACACTGTCAATACCATCTTAGCAAGCACTTGTACACCTCCATCATCACCGTCAATCAATAGATTTCCATCACAAGCTCACTAACCATGTTGACATCAAATTCAACATCACTAACATCATGTTGCCAACATGATAACCTTTCTTCCTCCATCATTTACATTTTATTGGAGGAAAATGCTAAGTTTTTGCAAGTCTGGAAAAGATAAAGGAGGTCACCATGTATGAATAATTTTGAAGACCAAATTTTATGAATGAGGGTATGTAGTTCAAATATGTAAAAATTGACAATGTGACATCATGTGATATTGAACAAGCTGTGTTAATGCACAAGTTTGTCAGAGCTTGCTACTAAGTTTTCCACCTGTCAATTACAACTTTTTAGAAGACGTTTACATCAAAATAGAAAGATGAGTCGACACTAAGGAAAATAAAGAATGATATGAAGATCAATGTCCAAGAGAAATATAGTTTCATTTCCACATCCACAATTCCATTTATGCATGAGAAGACCTATTAATCATGTTATTATTTCACCATGGTATGCCAATCCCTTCCTCCTATCTCCAAAATACATATTGTAGATAATAAAATTTGTTTTATTGTTAGTCTTAAATCCAAATATTTTTCTTGACACAATTACTACCACATCATACATTTAGTCTACTTTCCTTCACAATATTCTCTTACCTTCCCACTCCATCCATTCCTAACCCATGCAATATTGTCATTCAACTCACTTACAGTGTTGAACTATCTTGTGATACCCTTTTTCCTCAAATAAAATTTGAGGGTGAAAACCTAGCATAGGCACTATCAGACCTTGGGGTGCTTGAAAACCAACTTGTTGGCAGGAATTTATTGGACGTTATAATTTATAGTTTTGAAATGGTTTAGGTGCAATAAAAAAAATATTGTTTGAAAACCATCTTGCTAGTGGACAAGATTTTCAAATAATGAAAATTAAATCAAAGTTCTCTCTAAATTCCATAGTGCTTTATATCAAAAATTCACAAACACGTTTCTCCATCAGAAGATTATTTTAGACTTCAATTTACAAACCAAAATGCTATAAATTCCAAGTTCAACATGATCTAGGTTCTACATTGTTCTTTATCATTTAGTTTAGCTCACCATTGTGGACGAATTCATCTCTCCTACCTCTCCATATGTTGTTATATATATTATGGACATTCTAAGTAGGTGTAGGTATGTTCTTTTCTAATATTTAATCAGAAATTCATTCAATGCTACAATTTATTTGGAAACATCCCTATGCCTATTATTCTTTGTGCTACTCTCGTATACCCTTCCTATTTATAGTTTTTCCAATGATGAAA
>APFE030814015.1:0-14328 GCA_000404065.3 Pinus taeda | reverse complement strand
CTCCTATATATAGAAAGGAGGTTTTGTCATTTGAATCATCGAAGAATTGTTCATTTATGTAATTTAAAGGAGGTTTCCCCCTCGAAGACGCTGAATTCTAAGGCGTTGATCTATCTTTTCTATCTTTTTCTTGAGCTGGTTACATAACAGTCAAAATGTCCAAGACTACACCCAAGAATTCAGGAGAAGAGCTCTCTTGTTAGGGGTATATTTACAGACCCAAGAAACCCTGCTGAAATACATAGGTGGCTTGCATAGCTACCTTAGACATACCATCCTGATGTTTAATCCTACTAGCCTGGACAAGGTTTGTATTCAAGCTACCCATTTAGAGGCTAGGGTAAAAATCACATTTGAAGAGGGTAGAAACATGCCCCCCAAGGGGAAAAATAAAGAGAAAACCTCCAAGGGAAAAGGGAAAAGGAATGCATCTGTCAAACAGGAGAGTGAGAAAGTGATCTGTAAACACTGTTCAAAAGTAGGCCATGAAGAGAAAAACTATTGGAAACTGCATCCTGAAAAGAGAAACCAATTTAACAAATCCAAAGGGAAACAGAAAACTGCAGCTACTACATCTACACCACAAGATTTAGGGGATGATTCAGGTGATGAAACCAAAATTGTAGCTAGGGGTTTGAAAATTTTGAAGGGAAAAAAATTGAAACTCAAGCCAACACTAGTACCTTAAACTGTCATGTACAAGCTCCTAATGAGGAAGAAAGAATTGAACTATTTCATGTGAGGGTAGTTTCAAAACATACTAAGATTGACACACTTTTTGAGAGTGGGTCACAAGCAAACCTTATATCAGAAGACTTGGTCAAGCAGCTCAAACTTGAGACCGTTCCACATCCAAAGCCATATCCACTTGGATGGATATGCAAGGATGAAAATCTACAAGTCTCAAGAAAGTGTGTATTGCGCTTTGCAATTACTTCACACTTTATTGAAACAGTTGAACTTGATGTAGTACCTTTTGATATAGCAGGAATTGTTTTGGGAAGTCATTACTTATTTGACAAGAAGGCTATCTTCTATCGCCATGAAAATAAATATCATCTTTTCAAATATGGCAAGGAGTTCATTGTTAGAGCTCATCGCAAGAAGACAAATATAGCGATGGTGAATGTAGGACAGGTAAAAAGGCTAGTCAATTCAAGTAAGAATTTTGTTCTTCCTATGATCAAGCCTAAGGTTGATGTGAATCATGAGTCATTTGACAATTGTGATCCCAAACTTAAATCAGATTTATATGATGTAGTTGATGCACATCATGAGATGTTTTAGGAACCAATAGGTTTGCCTCCTAAGAGGGAGATTCAACATGAAATCCATTTGCATCCAGATTGTCCTCTTCCAAACATAGGCATGTACCGCATGTCTATCATGGAGAATGTTGAAATCAAGAAGAAAATCAAGGACTTGTTGGAAAAAGGATTCATAAGGCCAAGTACTTCGCCATGTGGGTCACCAATTGTATTGATTCCAAAGAAAGATGGCACTTGGCGCATGTGTGTTGATTTTAGGGCCTTGAACAAGATAATGGTGCAAAGAACCATTACCCACTCCCAAGGATAGATGATTTGATAGACCAGCTGAAAGATGCTCAATATTTCACTAAGTTAGACTTGCGCATTGGATATCATCAAGTAAGAATAGAAAGCGACATTTGGAATACAACCTTTAAAACCAAACAAGGACTCTTTGAGTGGCTTGTGATGCTGATTGGTTTATGCAATGCACCTGCAACTTTCATTCGGGTAATGGATGATGTCTTGTGTCCTTTTATTGATGATTTCGTTATTGTCTACTTAGATGACATCTTAATTTTCAGCAAGTCTAGAGAAGATCATGTCATGCATGTTAGGAAAGTACTTGATGTTTTGAAGAAGAATCATTTATTTCTTAAAATGTCAAAGTGTGAATTTGGAAAGACTTCTTTGGTTTATTTTGGACACATGTAGGAGGAGGTGCTTTGAGAATTGATCCTACTAAAATTGAGGTTATTATGAATTGACCTACTCCCAAATCCATTACAGAGGTAAGAATTTTTTTGGGTGCAACTTAATATTGGATGAAGTTCATTTCTAACTTCTCTTCTATAGCAGCTCCTATGCATGCAGTGACAAGTGTGAACCGTGATTTCCAATGGGGAGGCAAGTAGCAGAAAGCTTTCTTGAGAGGTTATTGCAGCAAGCATCCCAAGCTTTGGGATGAACACTTGCACTACATACAACATGCTTACAACTGTGCCAAGCACTCTTCCACAAACACCTCACTGTTTGAAGTTTGTTTTGGTTACTTGCCAAAGTCACCTCTTGATTTGATTCTTGAGAATGATGTCGCCATTGAGGGACATAGTGACATTGACAAATCTCATTTGTTCATTGAAATAATTCAACAAATACATTAGCAAATTCAAGAACAACTTGAAAATAGTCAAGGCTAGTACAAGGAGAGACATGACAAGCATAGAGTCGAACACAAGTTTCAAGAAGGGGATGAGGTATGGCTGTACATTAGTAAGGAAAGAATGCAAGGAGAAGGTAAAAAGCTGAAGCCTATTTGATATAGTCCATTGAGAATCCTCAAGAAAGTTGGAAATAATTCTTTTCAACTAGATTTTCCTTCATATATGCGAATGTATTTTGTTGCTAATGTGGAGAATTTACGTTTATATGAACCTCCTTTGATTGTTGATCATGAAAGCGATATTCAACTGCTAACTATAGAGGATTTCTCGCTGGAATTTTTAGATGAGCTGAAAGAAGATGCAATCCTTGACAGAAGGACATGTGCTTCAAGGAGGGGAAATGTTGATTATGTTCGGGTCGGTCTCAAAGGCAGCAAACGGAACAAGGCAAAGTGGATGGAGGTGGGCAAAGTGAGGGAGCTATACCCTCACCTTTTTAACAGGTAATTGAAGGCTTTTGGCATCCAAAAGCTTGCCAATGGGAAGGCGTGATCAGGGGCTCATGTCCCTAGTGTCGAAAATTGCTCAAAAATGAAAGTGCTCAAAACTAATTCAAACCTGAATGACCATATAGACCTTGTTCTCCTGATTCTGGCACTGCGAATAGTTCGAAAAATGTCTTTGTATGCAGAAGTTATGTCAAAAAGAAAATCATCTAATAACCCTAAATTTTTGAATTTTTTTCAAAAAAATTAAAATAGGATATTCTAGGGAATATTCCAAAAAATATTCCTAGAATATTCTTAAAATATTCCCAAAATATTCCATGTGGGCAACCAATGGAAGGGTGCCACGTGGCAAGCCTAATGGTCGCCACGTGGCCCCAAGTTGAACGAATTTTTGGTCATACAAAAAGTTTGGCGGAGGCGCAGGGGATCGAATCCACAACCTCCCACATTGCAGCGCAGTGGGTTACCAATGGACCAATGGGGAAGGACTTGATAGGACTTCCAATGAAACATTATTTAAATTTAAAAATTGGTTTGGGCGAGGCCCGAAGGGGGCCAGCCCCCTATCCACAGGACCGAGGCTTGGGAACCATGACCTAATTCCTTCAACCGTGGCTAAACTTAATGGTCAATTCCAATGGTGGTCACATCTTAAGGTGTGATCCGCGGTCCAACTACCAGTTAACTAACGGTTCTGGCGCGAAATCCAAGGATAACCACCAGTTCGACAAACCTGGTCACAAGCGGATTTATCTAACAGTTAACTGGTGATCCAGTTAGCGGAAATTTTGGTGGTGGCGCCAATTTTGGAGGCCTTGCCAACTTTGGCGGGCCTAACTAGGTGTCTACTAAAGTTAGCTAGAGTTAATTAAGGGCCAGACAGGCAGTGGAGTAAATGAGCCATAACTTTGGCTAGGAAAGGCCTTTTTGAGAAGTTTTTTTTTTTTTTTTGACTAATCAGATGATTCTGAAGCCATTGGCATAGGTTAGAGAGAAATTAGAGGTCGGTTTTAGGTGTTTTTTCTCCGTGGAAGTTCTAAGAGCCACTAGGGCCCAACATTGTGGGAGCTGTATAGGGTTGCAAGTACTCATCAAATGAGAACCAGTAGTCATTCCTGATTGATTTGAGCGTTCTGAATCCATTTTTATAGTCCATTTCACCTATTAAGGCTTTTATTCAATTTTACAATCATTTTTATCTTTTAATCAAATCAAGGACATGCCCATTTGGGAGCCTTGGACCCAGTAGATGTAGCCCAGGAGGGGTGAACTGCTTCATCAAATGTTATTGCATCTGTGGTTGAGTTTTCTTTCAAAACAAATCTGTTTTAGTATGTTAAACAAATAAATGAATTAATTCTACTACACATAAAAGGGTCATAAACAACTGCAAAACTCATTTGTTTTTAACTGCAAGACATGTACATTATATAGACATGTATATTTACTGAATTGAATACCTTGCTAAGCATTTACAAGTAGTTTCAAATTAAAATTAGAAGTTCTAAGCACTTGTCTTTTCAAACTCATTAAAGTAAATGAAAATACGTCTACTTATTATAATATTAACCCTTTTCTAGACTGAGATAAACTACTTATGAAAAAGGAATAACTTAGTCGAACATGGTTAAGAGGTTATTTATGGAACCAAACCATTCCTTCTCTGGGTTCGTTAGATATTCTCAGAGGGATTCTGTTATGTAACCAACTCACAAAATAGAAGAAGAAATAGATCAACTCCTTCAAAATTAGTCTCTTCAAGGGGGAAACCTCCTTTACACAAATGAAAAATTATTGGATGATACAAATGAAGAGACATCCTTTCTTTATATAGGTGTCTAAGGGGTTACAATATAATCAGAGCCCGAATAACAATAATATTGTAAGGGCACAACAATAACAATAGTGGGCTTCTATGGGGCACAATAATAACAATATAGGGACCACATGGGCACAAAAATACAACAAGGGGGTTGAACTAATAACAAGAAGGGGCTACACTAGTAGTATAGGGACACCATATGCCTCTCTCCTTCAAGAAAAGTGTTGTCCTCAATGCTTGAGTAGTTATGGATGCTTATGTATAAAATTCTCATCCTCCCATGTGGAATATTCAATAGGTAATTTCTTCCACTTGATGAGAACTCTGAATTGACCAATTTCGTAGCTGTCAAGTTCTTGTTTCTGTGATTGCTTCAAGTTCCAATATGATTTTTCCTTCCTCATCCAGTTTCGAAAATATTGTTTGAACTAGGAGCTTGTCACCTATAACCTTATTTAAGCATGAAACATGGAAAATTGGTTGCACTTGAGAAGACGCAGGAAGCTCCAATTTGTATTCCATAGTACCAATTTTGCAATGTATTGAAAGGACCATAATACTTTGGTGATAATTTATTATCCCTCTTAGCTTGCATGTGAGACATTTTTTTGTATGTTTGTGGCCATAAAAATACTGTGTCCCCTACATCAAGACTTATTTCACTCTGATGTTGATTTTCCTATTGTTCATTTGATTTTGCGCCAAAGTGAGGTCATCCTTTAAGAGTTGGAGAACTTTTTGTTAATGCTTGATGTGATCTTCCATTGCTTGAAACTTAGAATATTCTCTTAAAGATGATGTGATAGATGGTGTATGATATCCATAAAGTGCCAAAAATAGGGTAATTTTAGCTGAAGCGTTATTCCACCATTCAACCAGAGGTAACCACTTGACCCATTGTATTTTTTTATAAGATACAAAGCAACAAAGATATCCTTCTAAACATTTGTTCACTATCTTTGTTTGTCCATCTATCTTGAGAGTTTGAGAAGTGGTAATTCCTTCCAATGCACTACAAGATATGTCCGGATTCATTTCTTCTTTCTCTAAGGTTAGTTCCTAGTGTATATCCTCTTCTTTTAGCATTTCTTTATCCTTTTCTTCCTCCTCTTCACAATCTATGTAAAATAATTTCTTCTCATCACACTTATGACCTCTAGTGTATTTGATATCACAACTGTAACAAAGCCCTTTTTCTCTTTTTCCTTCCAATTGTTGTGGTGTCAACCTTGTAGGTTGTGGAAGGTTAGGAGAAACAACAGTTCCATCTTCATAGTTGTGAGTGGTAGGATTCCTTGTTGCCATAATTTTTCTTTCAATTTTTCTTGCAAACCAAAATGCCTTCTCCAATGAATCAAGTTCCCAAAGATGAGCTTCATGTTGAATTCTATTATTAAAGTCCCTACGAAGACATTAATCCTCTACTTCTCTGGAATATAATTTACCCTTATTCAATTTTTGGAAGTCCTAAATATGCTCTTCCATTGAACCCTTTTGTTTGAGATTTATCAATTGGCTAAAGAAGTTGTTGCTCTTTGTATCTTCATAATGTGCTATCATTTCCTCCATGAAAATTGACCAAATGATAGGTGGTTTATGAGAAAAAATCCCTCTATACCATAAAAAATGATTCAGTTCTAAATATAAAGATGCCATATGTACTTTTTGTAACAGTTTCACATCATGTAGATCAAAATATTGCTCCATCTGTAGTATCCAAGTTACACAATCATTGCCATCAAACTTCCTCATATCTCTTTTTCTTGCTTATAGGAGCTTGATCTTGAAATGATCATAACTCTATTCTTATCTCCAATTTCTAAAATTTTGTCTTTTGGTAGCCACCTAATTCCTCTTTCCAATGCCACATTTATTATCTAGATTGGATTCTTCAAGAAAGAGTTATGCCCAATCTCCCATGATGACTCGATTATAGATGATTTCAGTAGAGTGAACTAGTATGAAGTGACACGTGTCATTATTTCCAATTTTAGCCCTACAAACAATACCCAACAAGCTAAACTCCATCCTCTTTCTATCAAATTTTACAAAATTTGAATTTGATGCTCAAAGAGAAATTTATCACGCTTTTACCAAGGTAACCAGTTTGAGATGGAATTCAGGAGCCTGAAAACACCCTAATTCCTTGGATCATATATCCGAGAAAATAGTGAGACAAGATCTTAAATTTTTATATGAGGTTCATCAAGATTTGAAATAAAATGGGTTTTAATTTCAACTTCTGAAACTTCATAGAAAATAAGTTATAGAGAAAATTTCACGATGACTTATTTGAAGCAGCAAACCCTAGAATCCAAAGTTCTGATACCAAATGTTATGCAACCAGCTCACAAAATAGAAGATTAAATAGATCAATAACTTCAAAATCAACCTATTTGAGGGGGAAACCTACTTTAAATTACACAAATGAACAATTCTTGGATGACACAAATGAAGATACCTCATTTCTATATATAGGAGTCTAAGGGGTTACAATATAATCAGAGCCTACCTAACAATAATATTGTAAGGGCACAACAATAACAATAACAAGATTCTATGGGGCACAATAATAACAATATGGGGACTACATGGGCACAAAAATACAATAAGGGGGTTGCACTAATAACAATAAGGGGTTATACTAGTATTATAGAGACCTAACAGATTCATCTGAAGAATGAACTTACAGATCAAACATATGTTATCCTCCTCAAGCTTGTTAAAAAATAAATAGGTATTGACCAGTATGGTTGGGGAAATTGGGAAAATAGGATACTCCATTTTGTTAATGGAAATGTGTTGCTCTTGAACACGACACTCTTCCACTTCATCTATGTTGTTGTTGGGTTGCGAAATCTGCTTGTCTTTCAGTTTATCATACTGTTTCAAAGCCTTCATTTTTGGTTTTGGGTCAATGCCGCAAACTCCATTCACTGTTGTCGTTGTGTTTAAGATAATTCATTCAATTAATTTATACTACAAAACTCTTAAGCCTTCATTCCATGTCTGCCTTTCTGATCGAGTTCTGTATCAACATCATTCTAATCATTCTATCTCAAATCACCATACCTTTTTTGTGTCATTGATGGAGGATACATTAAGGCCCTCCAACGAAGGGTCACTTCCTATTGAAATAAACTCATTATCCAGGAATTTGACTTAGAAAAAACCCTTGGTACCTTGGTGCTTGCATACATCAATGGAAAGTTTCCTCACTCTCAGTGACATGTTTACATCATTGTCCTTTGACCGAAAGATTCAGTGTGGTGTTTGACATCAACTCATTTATTCACACCATATAGATTTTACTAGAGTACCTTGAGAGCCATTAACATCATCGATGGTTTCTCTCATGTCCGTTAATGACTTACATCATTGGTCGGTACTCAAATAGTGTCTACCATGTTTCAATCTAGCTCCTTTATTCCCATGGTTAGAATCATACATTGGTTGGTCGTGTGAATGAGATAGAAGACCCCATATATAGTTTCATCCATCAGGGACGTGATTTTAGGAGGAGTAATACAAGATCACAATGTATGATGGCTATGATCATAGAGATAGTGATTTGTTCATGGGACCACCATAATTCATCCATGGACGTGTCTTTTGATTATTGTACATGAAATGCTAGCTTATGAGTTGGGTATGGGTAAGCCTCCCTCAGAAAATATGTCATGATGTAAAGGTATTATAACATATGACGATCTTGTCAGTTATTCTTGATCTCAACTTGTCACAAGGTAAAGCACTTCAGTCATTAGCTAACATTTATGACTTTGCAGTTTAGCGGGCAATCTTTTATAGGTCATCTTGTCACATCTGGTCAATAGGCCTTCAACTGGATCAATCAACATCTTTTGACCCCTTTTTCATCATACTTCCACAAATCCCTAAGCATGACTCATCTAATCCTTGATTTTATGCCCAAAAACACCTCATTTCAGTGATTTCAAGAACCAACGAACCCTAGTCTCTTACTATCCAATGTTGACTACCAAGTTTCCTTACTCTACACCTACTCTGATCACCAATAATTTTCTTAGTGTTGGGTGTGCGCTTATTCTAGAAATTCATGAAAAAGAGAAAGAATCCTGAAGATTCCTCTCCCAGAAGATTCTAGGGTCTATTGTAACCATTTACCTCAGATAAAAGTCTTGAATCCTATCCTATCATACCTTGGAGTTTTCATCCCTTATACCTTGAAATCATACTCCCATTAAGACTAGATCTCAAGCCGAGATTGGTAAAAACATAAGAATTCATGAACTACCTCCTTCACCTATATATTATTGCCATCCATAGGTAAGGGGTTGGATTTTGGAGAGTGACTCTACCCTTATGCTATTGTTGTGAGAGATATCTTTCCATGCATTAGGGTGATTAGAGGTGAAATTTATGACAAGGAAAGGACAATTCAACTTGGAGGAGATCTTCTACAAGATCAACACCTATTTTGGTTATAGCTCACTCCATTTCTATTAATGTAAAGAGTTTTTTGTTTTCCTATATCGGATGTTATGGTTTCATATATTTCAATACCATGTTTATCTATTGAATAAAGTTATTAGATGATGCTACATAGATTATGTGGATCATTGGTTTATGTTATTTGACTGTGAAGATTCTAATTATAGCGATCAAAGCTAGGATTGAAGCATTCAATATAAGGAAGGAGTGAAGCATACAATAGATTCCAGGTAGGCTTCATCATGTTATCTATTTACTTTAAGGAAAACATTAGTCCCTTTTTATTTCTTTTGTTCTAAGTCATTCCACTAGGCCTAGAGAAGATACTTCTGTCTATAGTCGTAGATTCTGCACAACATACTTAATAATAAATTTTATCAATTTCTAAAAACATCATGAAATTATGATACAATAAATTATTTTGCTAAAGTTGAAATCCTAATTTCATTATTACATTAAAATATTTGTTTTATTTTTTAGATCATTCTAAAAAAACTTCTTATTTCATTTCGAAATAGTTAATGCTAAATTACTCGTTGTAATTAATTTGCATAGAAAATAGAAATAATGTGAAGGAAGTGCAACATAAATGGTGAGCAGAGAAATTAAGTGCGGGGAAGGTTGTTAAATAGTAGGAACTATATCGAATCATGCTTTTTATTTCCTCCATAACATGCATAAAGCTAGGATAATTTCATGAATAACTATATTGTTACTGATTACTTTAAGATTGTTATGACTAACATTGTTGTTGATCCCTAAAAAGCTTTCATTTTTTTTTTCAATTTTAAACATTTGATCATGATGTTGTACAATATGCAAAATTGATTCATTACCAAAAAAGGAAAATAAATGCAGATCCATAAAACTTTTAGGATCATTACATACTCAATAGCTACTAACTATGAGGGACAATTATGGAAAAAGATTCTTTGTTGTTGAGCTTGATGATGGTGGAAGGTGAAATTCACAGTGTACATGTTTCTCCATATGAGCCAATATGCCTTCAAAGAAAGTTAGTTTTTCTTATAAACGCTTCTGACCCCTCTATATATTTTCTAATCTGTCCTGCATCTGCCACTAGTTGCATTGAATATTATTCATGAATAAGATAATCACATTATGATCATCATATTTGTTTCTTAGGAGTCGTTCAACAAGCATTTTGAGATATACAATCTCATTACCAATGTTGCATTGATCAAATGAATCATCATTAAAATCAAACATGTTGACAGGGCTATTATCTATAACCTCCCCCTGACCAATGCTTTGCAGGTGACTCAAATTGACTTTTCTCGTTTACTAAATCCATGCCTCACTCAACCTCATCTGCATGGCATCTTGTATTTTACCACAGGAAATAAAAGAACTTAATACAATAATTCTATGAATAATGCAGACTGATGAAAGCTTTCACATTAAACATAATAATGTGTCAGCTAATAACAGTGACAACCTAGTTAGACTTGCATTGCATTGAATCAAGACTAGGTCATAAAATAAACTACTAGAATAAGAATAAATATTGAAACCAGATCATAGAAACATTTACCCTTAGTTTGTCATCCAATTAGAAAATATTAGAATTAATTTCCATGCGTTACATTTATCTATATCGCTTTATTTGATTCATGGGATATACCCTACATCAATGTAAATCGCCACTCATGTTGGCTTGTTGGGGCCTAACCCAGGTTCAGAGTTAATTAGCCAAACAAATCCTTGTACTACTCGCACTTTCGACAATAGTCTATAGAGCGCAGACTGAGGTCTCACCCGAAGTAGTATGGGGTGTGATGGAACCAGGTTTTCGCACCCTTGAGATGTATGAGGGTTTGATTCGGTCCAACTGCTCGTTCATGCGCATAGGTTGCTTTGCGTACTTCCCTGGCCTTCGCACACTGATATACTTTCCTTCGCGTAGCCATAGGGCTATGGGGCTTCCGCGCTGCTGGAGTAGTGCTATGCACTATTTCCCTAAGTCACACCTAAGATCTTACGTATCTTCCTACAATAGTTAGTTATCTTCACATAAATATAAGCCTTGTGTTATATTTATTTATACAACACACACATATAAGTTCCCGCATCAAATAAATAGTACACTTGCATTTATACCCAGTAATACATTAAACAAGAAAAGATACACAAAAATATGGTAAACTTCTCTTTATTAATTCTTCCAACGGTTATAGACTCAACTTGCCCTGCGCACTTAGCTGCGGACCACTAATCCTCTGCTCACTCAGCTGCAGACCCTTCTCCTACTCTACGACCCAAAGACACACTTTACACTTCGACTCAATCTCTTAGACTCATCATGCTTATTTTCTCTCTATTAGCTATATGCTATATTCTACACTCAGAACCTCGCTCTACTTATACAATCCCATGGTCTGCAAACCATGGGTAGGTCTATCAAGCCGACATTACATTACAAAAACAAGGGTGGACAATCCTGTGACTCTATTATGACTTCAGGCTTTGCGCTCACAATTCTTGGAGCTTTTACAAATGACTTGGTAAAAACTTGGGCTTTAAGCCCAAAAACATGCCTTAGGGGAATTCCATGCCCAACAGGCCTCGAGCACAAAAATCGTGACTTGCCCTCGAGTCACTCTGTTGGTGCGAAGATCTTCTTGTGGAGTCCCTCCAACTCTATTCAAACCGCTGCAAGGTCGGGAGCGCACTGAGTGGCTGCCTATTGGATTTCCTATACGTGTTGTTCCAAGACCACGATGTCGGAACTGCTTCCTTGTATCTATTCCTACGTTCCCTACATTCGTGCAAGCTTGCCTTCAATTGTTTCTGTGATGGTGAAGGCCTCGTCGATCCAAGGCTGAACACGCACTTTTAGTACTGCTTCTTTGTGCCATGCTGTGTCCACTTGTTCTTTTAGCACTTTGGCATGTTGCATCTGCGCGAGCCTCTGGGTGAGGGCCACCATCTGTGTAGTTCCTTTGATGCTGTCATACTGCTATTGGAGTTCACTTTCCTCTGTCTCTAAGCACTGGATGTTGGGGTCCTCCTAAAGATTCGTGAGGACCTCAAATGACTCCTCCAACATTCTAGTGCAATCCATCACTGCACTATCGATCTCATCTAGTCCTACTGTAATAGTGCTGGGGCACTGTTCTCTTACTTTCGGAGGGGTGGGTAGCTGCACCTTAAACCGCAGCTCTACAATCTGAAGGTTCTGCTCTAGCTAAACCTTAGTCATTTCTTCTCGTGCCTCACGCAACCCTTCTGCTAGCCTGTGGATGCACGCCTCTGCTGGCGAGTCTGTTGGGATGGCTAGCTCAGGGATGCTTTGACAAGCTTCTTCCAATACCTATACCAGCTGTCGATTCTATGACACCACTTCGTCACACTGCAAGCTCAATTGGTCCATGTTGATCTTTTGCTCATTTAGTACTTGCAGTGCACGACTCTCCCTAACCCGCAGTTCTGTAGTAATCCCATCCTACAGAATGTATAACATCTCCCATGGGAGCACAAAAATGTCGATCCTGATACCCTTTAGTGCACTAATCATAGGCTCGTCAGTCTCATTTATTGTCACTAGTGCCCTTTCCGGCAACACTATTGTACTTATTGTCTGAGCATGCAGCATCTGCTCTGCTACAGTTGTCCCTACTGCAAGGCTGGTTGAAAAGGTACCAGCCTGAGCAGTGCACACCTGCAACTCCTATAGCTACACTTTGAGGACCCCAACACAACCTGGTTCTCTTGCACAAAATTCTGGAGGGCCTCGGAGGTGACATCGTGCACTATCTCGCCGATTGATGAGCCCCAATTTTGGTACAACTTGGGCTCATTTTGGCCTACTTTACTTGCTCAAACCATTCATCTTTATTTGCTTATGCATGAATTTCTTAGTTTATTCATGTTGTTTGTAGGAGGAAGGTTAGACACTTTATCCACGTGACTAATGCATTGAGATTCCAGGTTTTGGCATTAAAAAGGGGAGCAAGAGACAACGCAAGAGGAGATAAGGAGACAATGAGGTGGCTCTGCTGATTTCGTGGAAGTAATGTCCACAGTCTTGGGGGCATTCCTCGTGATTCCCACCAAGAACTCCAAGCTCTAATCAATCTCCCCTCCGAGCTTCAGAAGCAGCCAACTGTCCTACAGGAACAGCAGTCATAAACTGTTCTACCAGAACAGCAGTTCTGACTGCCTCACAAATCCGCAGTTAAACTTCAGTTGGACAGCCGAGCTCCTAGAATCAAGGCTACTTGGCCGACCATCATTTTTTGTATAAATATGGAGGCCTTAGCCTTAGATAGGTTGTTGAATCTCTCGTGTTATCATATAATTTTGGAAGAAGTCCAGTTTTGTTTTTTGTTGTAAGCCAATTTGGCATGACGTTGAATTATGAATAAAGAGGACAGTTTGTGATCTAATCCTGAGTTTTATTAGGAGACTATAGCTCTCAGGTTAGGGCGCAACCTGAGAGCCATAGATCCCCTCTGTTGTAGTGTTGTTTCTATTTCATTTCCCGCACTTTAAGTTTCATTTACGTATGCAATTCGAATGGCAGTCTGGTAATTTGATTTTCTTATGAGTTAGATAGATTTTGCTTATGGTACAATTACTTCCACTTGCTTAGTGTAGCAGAGGAGATATAACATCCATTGGAGCTCCAACAAAAACGGTTGTTAAGGCTCACTGCCATCTCGTTTGAAGATTGGGGTGCAGTCCATAGCAGACCACCAAAAACACGCATTACCTTTTTTGATACAGTTATGATTTGGATTTAGATGCTTCCTTGTCATTTACACTCATCGCATATCTCTTCATCACAGCCCCATACGTATTTCTCCTTGCGTTTTGGATTACTGTTCGAAGAAATCATGGCACACTTAATGTAGGTTGATGCATTTCTGGTTTGATAAACAGGTTTGGTCATTTGTTTCATTTACACTCTTCTCCCTCTCGTTTCATTTCCATCCTTTCTGTTTTGACCCTGCATGTAATTACGCTACTTTGACCTATACTGCGTTCTGTCCTTTCCTAAAAGTCTCCCACTCCTTGACGTAGCTTCATTCCTTGACCTTTCACATACATCATTCCAACCCACTCCCTACACCTGTTTCCCATCTCAT
>APFE030814006.1:0-10000 GCA_000404065.3 Pinus taeda | reverse complement strand
CATATGTTCCCTTGAGATTAAATTGGTTGTATGCATGGCACTTGACAATTTCGTAGTTCATTGATGTTATATATGACTTGTCACTTGGCAGTTAGAGTTATGACATGGATCTATGATTTCCTTATGATGAACATAAGATATGTTTGACTTGGGTATTGGCCTTGAAATGGTACTTGACAATCTCAGAAAATTAGTGAATGATGAACAACCTTGGTACTTGACAGTTTATGATTTCATTGGGATAATATTCATTATTAGCACATTAGTATTCAGTGTTGGTTCAGTTATAGTATATTGGTTTGATGTGGTTGGTTGGCTTACTTTAGTTGGTATTCAGTGGTTTAACATTAGAATTTTTATTAGACTAGTTGGACTTTTAGGGATTTTGATGTTTGTATTCAAATTTGGCATTTAATGATTAGTATTAGTTGCAATATTAGTTTTGATTGGTTTGTTTGAGTTTCTAGTAGTTTAATGATTGACTCAATTGGTTTATAGTTCTTTAGTGATTCAATATTTAGTGTTGGTTTGAGCTTATTGTAGGATGTGCATTTAGTTTGAAAATATGATGAAAGGCGGCCTACATGTTTTGATGATTGATTGATAGGTGGATCCTGTATGAAAATTATGAAACGCGGTCCACGAGGAGTTGAGGGTTGTAGCCTTCAGTAAGGGGGAAGGAGCCTCATTTCGGTAGGATCTGGTAAATTGATCATGGGGTTGTAGCCCCCTTCTAGTGGCTATTGGAGAATGATAGGAGGTTGTAGCCTCCTACAAGTAGGAGCTAGTGTGCTAGCAAGAATTTGTGTCAGTAAAAGACCATGATGTAATGAAGAATTTTTTTTATAATAAAAAAAGACAAAACAACGACAACAATGATAGATTTCTCCCACATTGGGTTTCCACCTAAACTCTCGGTTTCCATATGTGATTGATGTGTTGATGTGTTTATTGTTTACATGTTCTTGCACTTACTGATGTTCATGGTTTACTGAATACACTATAATCTATAATATCATGATTTCTTAAAGAAGTAATGGATCAAATGAATTAAAATGAATGCATAAATTTTAATTGGAAATGAAATACTAATTCACCCTCCCTCTTAGTGTTTCTAACTATAACATCATTTTTTTTTCATTTTGAGGTGAAAATTATCATTTTTTTACCATGGCATTAAAGACAAAGTATCATGATTACGAAAGACTTGAAAAACCATGTTGAAATGTAAAAGTGGTAATGCAACATCACCTCTATTTTTTTTCAACGTTAAAATTCAAATATTTTCTCAATCATGGCATTATAGACTAAATATCTTGATTATGAAAGACATGAAAAAACACATTGAAATGCAAAATCAATGATCATCAACCCCATTTTTCTAGGTTCAAATTCAAATATTTTTCAATGAGGACATTAAAGTCCAAATATGATGACCATGAAAACCCCTCAAACTTAGCACTTCAAGTTTTTCTACCTTACTATTATTTTTTATGCTTGTTTTTTAAGTGTTTTTTTAAAGGTTCCTAACATTTATTTTATTTTTGGGGTTAAAATTGCCAATTAATGGATATTACAACCTTGGTGATTGGTACCATGAAGACAAAAAATAACATAAAATGGACTATGAATCTAAAATTGACATTACATAATTTTTGTTTAATTATTAATTATTTGTTTTTAATATTTTTATTTAAAAAAATTTGATTTTGGACGAGAAAGAATTCATTAAAAAATCACCTTTTTATTCTAAAAAAAAAAATATTGAGAATCAATTCTTAAAAGGAAAAAAAAAAGAGAGAAAGCAACTTTAAAAGAGCTAATAAAATAACTAAAATACAAAAATAAAAATAATAAATATTAATCTTTAAGAATAAAATGTTAAAAATACAAAATGCTAATAAAATTAAAAAAAAATAAAAATTTAAAAACAATAATACAAACTGCTCCATTTTTTAATAAAATAATTAATGGGAAAGAAATTTAAAAATTAAATTTAGTAAAAATAAATCAAAATAATAATTTAAATGTTAATTTTAAAAAGAAAATTCAAAAAATAATAATTATTTTTCAAAAATAATTGTAAATAAAGAATCAAAACCAAAAATTTTTGAAATAAATAAAATTAAATTTGTTATTAAAATTTAAAAAAAAAATTAAATATACTATAAATGGAAAAATAATGGGGGCTAAAAAATTAAGAGTTTGAAAATAGTTGTAAGTCGACTTATCTTTGGGTTTTGAGTAAGAAAAAACTCCTCTTTGAGACTCTCATCATCCCTGTTATTTTATATGGCTGTGAGGTTTGTGGTTGCAAAATATCTGGAGAATTGTGGAGGAAGATCGAGTTGATCCAAAAACAATATATAACCTACAACCTCAATATTAAAGGAAACACTCCTTACCCTACCGTCTTGATTGAAGCTAACCTTTCCCCCATAGAAAGCAAGGGAATGGATGATAAATAATTGGAGGGGAGAGGAATCTAAGGTATTATAAGAAGGTGATAAACCCCACTCTTGCTAACCAGAATTATCTTTTTGTCTTGACTAGTGCTATGACGAAAATGAAAATTACGAAGATAAGAATGAATTCTCATGAGCTTCAAAATGAAAATGGGCATTGGTACATTCATAAAACACCTTGAGATGAAAGAATCTATCACCTTTGTGATACTAAGAGGGTTGAAGATGAAAATCACTTTATCTTGGATTTCATAACTCTTACTCACATCCATTCACAATTCCAAAAAAATTTCCACACTGTCAACCTTCTTGATTTGTTAAGTTAGCAAAACTATAATGATCTATGAATGCGCATTTTCCTTCTTTCTGATAATAGAAACAAAATGTTAAAAGTCTTAATCAATATCTTGTTTTCTTTAGATCTGATAGACCACATTGGCCTCAATGAACATTAATCATCATTATCATCATCATCATCAATCGTTTATTTACTTTTATTTTTTTATTATAAAAAAATGGTTTTTTTTGTTGTTGTTTTTTAATGTTGCTTTTTAAATTTTTAGTTAATAAGTTTTTTTTTTAATTATATAATTGTTTTTTCTTAAAAATTTCCAAAAATTTATTTCCCTCTTCCATAATTTTTTGGTATTTGAATATATCTACATTTTATACTTTATATGTTTTGTTATTTTATTATTTACATTTTTTGTAATTACATTTTCTACTATTTTTTAAAAAATTATTTTTATTTTTATTTCTTTTAAATCAGGTTTAATTTATTTTCTCAAATTACCATTACTATTATATCTATATATATATATATATAGTATATATATTAATACTATATATAACTATATAAGTATATAAATATATATATATATATATATTGGTAGAAACACATTAAATTACAGATAGAAATTGATAAATCGTTGAATGGTTATTATTCATGGGACAGCAATACTCATAAATATATTTACATATAAATACATGTTCTTCTAACCCCTTTGTTTAAAGTATGCCAAGTGGTCTCTTAGACTCCAATTAATCATTCATAATTTTAATGACACCATAAACCATATAGGAAAATTCAGGGCTGATCTGACATCCTCCCCCCCCCCCTTAATTTCAAGGTGTATATATGAGTCTAAGAAGAGAGTTGAAATACAAAAAATGCATGGCAACATTAGGCTAACAGTGCTCTTTGAAATGATGGTATAAGGTGGGAGAACTTGAGTTCTCAAATAGTGGTGGTTTAAGGATGACCACAACACTAGACCAAAGGCATGTTCAGAAGGCATTGCTCTGTCTTTGGTTACAACTCTGAATTCGGGTATGGTTGAATCTGCCTCTAGGCTCAGGTTGTGGTTCAGGCTCGCTTGATGTATCTTTGAAGCTTGTAGATGATCATCAATTCTCCCCTGTCATGTACATGTTGGGAATATGGAGAAATATCAAATGTAAGAAGTGTCAATATTGGAGAAAAATTATGTGGTATGACCAAAATATCTTCTTGGTTGTTGAAGTCTATTGCCAATAAGTGATCCATCCAAGGTGAATCTTCATTCTTGCAAGAGGATTGTTTCTGAAGCATCTGTTTCAATAATAAGTAATTTTAATAATGCTCACATGAGTGAAAATCAAAACAATGATTCGTGACATGGCCAACTCTATCACAATGTTGGCATATGACAATTTTTGTTTGATATGGAAGAGAGGTAGATAAAATTGAATTTCCTTTAAAACATCCACCCCTCTGAAACTTGATAAGATTGGAATAGTCTGGAATATGAAAGAACACATCATTGTCATATCCAAGACCAATTTTATGCTTCTTGTTGATAACTTATTCCTAATGTCCGATGATAGGCTTGGGAAGAGTAGGATGAACATTGGTATCTTCAAGAAAATATGTTTTTGCAATGGGAACTTTAGTGTGAGTCATCTTCAACTTCAATTTCTTGTTGTTGATGGGAGTTTGTCTTAATCTCAAACATAGGATTGCTCTGAACAAAAAAAATAAAAATAAAATAGAATGATGTTTTTTCTGTTGTAATTCATCTTACTTTAGTTGTGATTTGAGTTGTAGAAACTCTATCTTGTCATGTACATTTTTCAAACAGGTTTTAATGTCAAAGAGAGTGTCTTTATTGATTTGGAGTGTGTTGTTAGCAATAGAGTGTATCAGAGTATTCAAAAACTCTAATACTTCACCAATTAGAGCCATTTTCTCCGCAAAACAATAAGGCTTAACAATCCTAGTGGAAGTTGTAGCAAGGTTGAACAAACCCCAACTATTGAAGATTTAAAAAATGAAGAATACCTATCAATTGTGAATCAAGGAATTTTACATAAATAGACAACCAAGGATGAAATGTAGGAATTAAGTGTTCAAACAATAAAATTAAAATTAGCCCTCTAAAAGATAGAGAATTCTTGAACAAGTTGTAAATTCAATATCTTCTTCTCTAAAATCATTTAGGATTATTCAGGCCCAATTTTTTTTGAGCAGCTAAAATAATTTGAAAAAATGTGATGATCACAATGATGGAGATGGTGATAATGGAAATATTGTTGAGGAATATTATTGTGTAGGAGTTATGCCATAAAGAATTGCTAGAATCTATTTCCAAAATGAAGCCACAATACGTTTCTCCTCTTGAATTTTACCAATAACCTCATGAGGTATATACGATGACAATTAATAGTGTTCCAGTAGATATTGCACATAAAAATTAGCCAAAAATTATTAACTTTGATGTACATATAACCTTATGCAAAAGTATTTTAATCCAAGTATCACAATTCACCTTGTGTCCAATATAGCTTTTTTCATTCTTCAATACCACGAGCATAGCCTGATGCCTTTGAGATGTCTTTAGTAATGAAAAAAGAAGCTTCACTACCTATCACCTTGCACATTTCTATAGGGTTTATGTTGCTTGGTCTTTAGCTAGTGAAAGCGATGTTGTGGACTATGGTACTTGAACAACAACTTTCTCTATGACACTAAGTAGGAAATGACTTCCGCACTTAAATAGGATGAGGCAACGCAAGGGGCATGCCCTTAGACAATGTTTGAAACCTCAAAAGCTATTTTGGAACAATATCGAATCTCTGATCTTGTCATTTTCACCTTATTCGTTCTCCTTCGTGTGATGGTTACTTGCTAGCTTGTTGATGGGTTTGGCCACTAATTTTAGATTTCAAATCACATAAAAACAAAGAGAGGAGATGAGCATGAATATGGTAGTTGTTACTGCTATTCAAAGAAAAGGAATAGAGATGTCAGGTAATTCTCGAGAGATGGAATTTTATGAGCAGGGAAACATTATAAGACTTAAAATTCAATGCAAAAAATAAAGATTGTGCATGGTAGACTGGCAGAGCTCAAGAATTGCACAAGAGGCTAGTGGCATGGTATATATCAAGACAAGAATGAATTTGAATGGAAAATATAGGCGCGAGGTCTTAGATAATCCTTGTGTGGATATAAGATGGTTCTTAACAATGTGACAAAGGAGGTGTAGACTTGAGAGGAAGAGTTGATATGCAGAGAAAAGGCACAATTTTGGTGAAGGTGCCCAGATTGAGGCCAAAAAAACCAGTGGCTCAAACTTCAGTAGGGTAGGAATTCACCCACATTGATACCATGTTAAACACAAATATGGAATGATCGACATAATTGATAAATCGTTGAATGTTTATTATTCACAAAGATATACATATAAATGCATGTTTTCTGACCTTTGGTTTCATATTCTAAGTGGTCTTTTGGACTCCAATGACCATTCACATTTGACACCATAACCCTTAGTAGATTAGGTGTCCACCACACACACACACACACACATATATATTTTAAAGCTAAAATTCTCATATTTTTAATTTAAAAAGTTTTTAAAAAAATTCATGACATCATTTTTTTTCTTTTTAAAGGGTGTTTTTCATTATCATTTATACATTAATGAGTTTGTTTATAATATATAGTTAAAGAATCTTATAATTTTAGTGGTCCATTGAAAGTGGATCAAGTTTTCTTAGGCTAAGATCTCAAAAGGGCTATAATTTTAGGATTTAAAAAAATCTCCCTTGTAGAATTACTCTTTGATTTAGGCGTTGATTTTTAAGGTTTTTATAGTCATGATATTTGGTTTGTGCAATAGTTGAACAATGCTGAAATTTTAAGTTTTTTTGTACTCATGATATTTGGCTTTAATTCCATGTTTGAAAAATGTGAGAATCTTAAGATTTTTTTGGATTCAAACTATTTGATCTTTAATGCCATGGTTGAAAATTGTTGGAATTTTAAGGTTTTCCATGATCATGATTTTCATTTTTAATGTCATGGCTAAAATATGTTGAAAATATAACCCTAAAGAAATAAGGTGGTGCAATGTCACCACTTTCAAATTTTGAGGTGTTTTTCATGTTTTTTTGGATCGAGTTCTTGTTTTTAGGTTATAGTTCTCGTTAGGCTAGTAAAATTGTTTAAAACAAAATGATCACCCTCAAACTACAATGATTAAACATTAATAAATCTGGTAAGAGCCCAATGGTATTAGGATCCATAATGTTACATCTTATACATTAATGCATAGTGGGATGGTGGTAGTATGCCAATCAGGCCTCTAAGTTTGAATGCCCACAAGCACCCCTAATTAGATGAGATGAGTCATAAGAAGAGAAAGCCATCACACTTTTCAATGTTTGTGTGAAGTTTTGGGGGTTGTGGGATGAGGAGACAAAGAGCGCCCAAGGCACCTAAGTCGGCATGAGAGAACCTACATGAGGTGCCCGAGTGTGCATAAGAGTACTGAAGACAAGGTATTCGAGAGTCGATAGGAGCCTGCCCAAATCACTAAAGGTAGAACTAAAGGAGATCAATTCAACTTGGAACATGCCCACACCATGGCACCGAAGTGCTTGAGGTGGAATGAATGTGCTCGAACATGGAATGAGACAACTCAAGGTCGCACGACTTCCCATGCATGAGACAAAATGAGTCAAATCAAGATCACACAAGACAAAAAAAGTCAGCCTAATCAAAATTGGTGGTTTCTCACATGAAGTGAGCTTGAATGAGTTCCATTTGAGAGCACATGAGTGCCCATGTCGAGAGGGAATGAGTTGGCCTGACCTCTTGAATACCCAACAAAGTGAATGATGGAATTGTGTAATTAAACGATGAAATGAGTAGAACAAAGACAAGATGGAGGCCAAAAAAAATAGGAACAAAAGAGCTTGTATGAAGAATAATACTTTCCACAAGGAAGCAAAAATGCATTTTGAGTAGGATCGAATGACTTTATTGCATAATCAAATGAGCCAAGGATTCACATGTCAGGTTTCTCTACCCTTGCATTAGAGTAGATTCATTCCAACCAAATGTGGGTACAACTTATGGAATGACATGAACCTAGTGACATTTGAACATGCCTAATTTATGCAAGAATTGTCTTGAGACAAGGGGAGGTACTTTATGTATGGTTTCTTTAGGACTTGGTTTTGGGAACTAAGGGATATTTTTAATATATCTTGAGGAGGGTCGAGGGCCCTGAAATTATGTAACTTTATAGTATTGTAACTCAAGTATAGTTTTATATAATTTGAAGAGAGGATTGAGGAACCCATTTCATATTTATGGTGTAATGTGTTTTGATGAAGTATTGTAATTATGTAGTGAAATAATGTAGCATTCCCTATATATGTCATGTTGTTATTGTGGACTATTTGTAGTAGAGATAAATTTGTAGTTGAGAATTATACTTGTGTTAATATTGAATGGTGTATTCTATACACATAATATAACTTACATGTGAATAAGAAGTATAAGTGATAAAGGTGTAGTCTGGGAGTCAAGTACTCATAACTTGGGCATAACAATTGGAAGGAACCTTGTTAGTGCCACATGCTCAGAGGGCCTCAAGGTGACTTAACTTGAGGAAAACGTTGGGGGTGTGACTGGTTGTATTAGATATAATCTCACCACCTTCCCCTAAAGGTGGTATTAGAGAAAATCCCACCACCTCCGCACCAAAATGTGGTATTAGAGAAAATCCCACCACCTTACCCCAAAGTTGGTATCAAAGAAAAGTCTACCACCTTCCCCCCTAAGGTGTTATCTGAGTTGAAGAAATGTATAGGAGGTTAGTTTGGTTCTCTTCATTTGTGTGAAAAGAATTTTGAAGTAGATTTATTTATGGAAGTTGAAAGGAATGATACACATACTGAGAGAAGTGGTGCTTGAGAGTTGAGCTTGTTTTATTCGATTCATCAGTGCTTGATAAATTTGAGATTAATGGAAAAATATTGGATCAGTTGGAGATGTAGGTTAGTGAAATTGTGTCATGGATTCATGAGAAATTAGACATGATTATGGTATTGAAGAAAATAATTGGGCAGGGCTCATTCAATACATTAATTAATGTGAAGGAGAAGGAATGTTAGGTCCTTATAATACTATTGATTATCCCATTACTATTGTCATTGTATCCAAGAATTGTTCATTTGTGTAATGTAAAGGAGGTTTCCCCCTCAAAGAGGCTTGATTATAAGGTGTTGATCTATCTTTTTATCTTTTTGTGAGCTGGTTTCCTAACATTTGGTATTAGAGCTTTGGATTCTAGGGTTTCACCGTTCCAAATAGGTCATCATGGAATTTTCGCTATAGCTTCTTTTCTGTGATGTTTCAAAAGTGAAAACAAAAACCCATTTGAGACAAAATCGCTTTGAACCTTGGGCCCAAATGGCAGAGCTTGTCTCGCTATATTTTTGAAGATATGATCTGAGGAATTTAGGGTTTTTGTAAACTCCAGACTTTAAGCTAAAACAGGTCATCGTGGGATTTGCACTATAACTCTTTCTCTATGCATTTTCAAACGCTAAACCAAAAACCCATTTGCGAAGAAATCAGTTTGAGTCTTAGCTCCGAATTTCAGATCCTATCTCGCTATATTCTGGAGATATAGTCTGAGGAAAATAGGGTTTTTGCAGACCCCCAAATTACATTCCAAATAGGTCACCGTGGGAAAATTGTCATAACTGTCTCTCTGAGCATCAGATTGAAATTTCGTAAGAAGTTATAGAAAGAGGAAGGGATGTAGTTTCTTGTATATATTTTTTAGATCCAAAGGTCAAAATAGTGACACGTGGCACTTCATATAAGTTCGTTCTTATGAAAAGGTATATAATCAGGTCATCTTGGGAGATTGTGCATAAATCTTTCTTAAAGAATCCAATTTCGATCAGACTAGTGGCATTGGAAAGAGGGCACAGAGGGATATGGCAAGTCATGATTTCAAACTGGAAGAGCTGAAATTACAGAAGTATATCAGATTTAATATCAGGCTCCTACAAAGTGAAAAAAAATGTGTAGTTTTTTTTTCAATTTTTGCATAAGCTTGGTTTGAAAAATTAGTTTGAAGGAACTCAAAGGGCATATTGAAGCATTATTATCGGTAATTGATGCCCTAAGGAAAGAAAATGGAAACACCTAGTAAGCAACCTGAAAGCTATAGCATGACTCATGAAGAAGA